>VYXB01002182.1:371995-546650 GCA_013397135.1 Pachyramphus minor | reverse complement strand
TGGACTGGATGATCCTTGTGGGTCCCTTCCAACTCAGCACATTCTGGGATTCTGTGAACTCTGCTTCTAAAACAAACTACTGAAGGAAAAATTTACTCAAGCATTGAGCTTGGATTTTGCTGATCAGCCTTTGACTGAGTAAAAGAATCAATAGCATGTGATTTACTTTTTTGAGACCATTCTCATTCTTCAGCTGAAGGTCTGTTGTCAGTTGACAAGGACAAACCTCCTTTAAGCAATGTTGATCTGAAGCGCTGATGTACATAATTGATGAGCAGCAAGGCTCATAAATATTTACTCAATTTTAAATTAATTTTAATCTTATTACTGTGTACCATTATCTATTTCAGCTTCTTTTGAAACAGTATTTCCATCCTCTGAAAATGAAATATTGAAGTTTTAATAATTGCATCAGTATGGCAGTGTAGAGGAGGCTAAATTAGTTTAAATCTCTTTGTATTCAGATACTTTAAAACACTTTGTGCATATTTAAGTAGAGACAGAGTAATTGATGGCTGAATGAATAAAAAGGTACTTTGACTAAAAATTGGAGGGGTGAATGAAAGTGTATTTATAACTGACTTAATATTTGTACAGCATTCAGCCGAATCACTTTTCTTTTCAAGCACTTTAGATAAAATCTTGATATGATGCCATTGTACTGCACATGACAACTGAAAGTCAAGCTCATGTGAACAGAATGGAAACTTTAAAAAATGAGTAAGCATTGCTGCTTGGCTGCAGGAAGGTGCAAATAACCAAGAAGAATTATTTTGTCTCTGATTGTGCTGCATGTGTCCAAACTCCAAGCTTCTGTTGAAATGTTGCAATTCTTTAAAGTGACTTCTTACTTGTTGTTAAAGAGTTGGTGTGCAGCTCTAACTGCAGGAGTGAAGTTGGTATGTGTTGAGAATCATCCAGAGAAGAGCACATAAATCTGGAGGCTGCTGCAAATGACTCCTGTGGCTTTGCTTTATGGTATTTACCCACTGAGATGAGACTATCTCCTCACCAGTGAAGGCAGCAAAAAACTTCCATGTGATCTTGTGCTTTTCAGAAGCTTTGAGTAGCAGATTTCCTTAAAATGCTGTTGGAAAGGGGAGAGTGGGTTTTAAATTTCACAGAAATAAGCAAAACCTATTGTTCAGCTACTGGTTTAAGTCAGCACTTCAGATATTGTTTGTAAATCTTATCATTGCTTGTTTACATTTCTCAATCTGCTCACGTCTAAAACATATAAAGACCATCTTTGTTTTGCATTTGAAGTATTTATTTTAAAATGTATTCAAATCATGTGCCTTTTCTTGCAACAGTATAGCTGTGTACAAAGCAAGCAGATTAGTGCCTCTGAGCAGGAACATCAAAAGGCAACGACTTCAGTGTATTTAATTTAATTTTAAGCTTTCTAGCCGATTTTTATTAGTTAGATCTGTGTTGTGCTGTATAACAGTATTTGTTTGTAGCAGAAAATGCCAGCATAGATGGTACCAGCTCGTGGAAGAGATGCAGTTATGTGGCTTTACTGACCCCAGAGTCCTTGAGGAATCAGCACAGCTTTTACTGACACCCTGTCCCTCCTTAGTCCCCTTGCTGCCGTTGCAGGGGCTGATACAGAGTAAAGAGTACTCCAGTAAACCTCTCTGCACAGTGTTCACAGCCTTTTTAGGCATGGACCTTTCATTTCCACCCCTACTGCTCCAGGGTGCGTAGTCAGGAAGCAAACACCCCACACTGGGTCTGTGAGGCACCTGAGGAAGGGCTGATATTGAGATAAGGTCAAGTGTGGGTGTGGTTTTTTTTTTTTCTCCCAGCATTTTTAGATGGTCCAGTTTCATGTGAAAGGGAGGGGGGATTTTCTTGACCCTCAGTGCCCCAGGGAAAATGAAACCATTTATGTCTGACCCAGTCTGTCAGGTATCCTGTAAGGGAACTCTTCAGGATTTACAGGATCAGGGGTAATTTGATTGCCCTTCTCATGAGGCTGAGCCAACAGTGTAAGGGAGCCCCCTCAGTGGGCCTTCCAATGTGTTATTCTGCCACTGGCAAACTGTCAGCACCTTATAAAAGACTCACTCTAACAGTTTATTCAGTAACACTCTTTATGAATACAAATTATGACAAGTTAATAAGGTTCATAGGTCATTGGTGACAATGTGTAACTGCAAAAACTTATTAAAAGCAGTCTAATAATACTATAAAGCAAGCACAAGCATGACCTGTAATACAAAACAATCTACCAATATATTATTTAGTGAAGCACAAGCTCTAGTCCTGGAGGCAGCAGTGAGTGCACATAGAATAAACATCTTACCCAATAGGCAAACCTATGGGGGGGAAGACAGGTTCAACCCATCGACCATTCCCATGGTTTTGGTGGAATCTTCCTCTGATTTTTGCCCTATTTCCAACTTACTTTAATATTATTTCCCTAGGTTTAGGTGGAGCTTGAGTGACTCTAGTTGGAAGTGCTTAATTGGGTAGTTGTCCTTGGCACCTGTCTTCCTTTGTGGACAGGGACAGCACAGTCTTGGAACTGCAGAGTGTCACCGTATTTCCCTCCCTGCAGGGTGTTAGTGGAGGGAGGCTGCAGTGCCTTCACACTACTCCCCTCTCAGCTGCATCCCCCACAGGAGGTGCTTATGAGTGTTTAGGGAACCTTTGTGGGGCATCTTCACCGTGTTCCACCCGGGAAGCAGCAGCTGAGTCTCCTCTGTAGTTCTTACTCTCCTTTAATTTTTAACCCTATCCATTATCCCACACCAGTAAAACTCATTTTCTCCACAGGATGCTTTCTTCATTCTGTATGCTCAACAAGAGTATTTTGTTATCCCCTTTTCTAAGGATTAACTTGCTCAGGAGTGGTATTTCTTGTGTGTTTGCCCTACCCAAGGTACAGGTTATAACTGTCACAGATTTATATATAACTGTGTACAGGTTATTTATGTATAACTGTGTACAGTTATCAGTGCAGGTTAGAACATGGCTCTGACTACTGGGAGAACCGTGGGTGAGGACTGTGGTGCCCTGGCAGAGTTGGGCAGGGGAACATGAATGGGACTTGCCTGTTCAGCCACTGAGAGCACCGTGTGCTCTGCTGAATAACAGCCACTGTGGTGGAAGAGGAATTGGCCACAATTCTTTTTATTGTTGTTTGTGGGGAAGAGAGAGCTTTGGTTTTGGGGCTTGGGGTTTCATTTTGTTCCTTTAACAAAAGCTATAAATGGAAGAGCTGACTGAACCAGGTCATCCTGTGGGTGGATGATATAGAAGGGAAGAGGAACAGCACAGCCCTAAGTTCTTCCTGCATTCCTGCAAGGTGACACTTGGGCCTGTCCTGTCCATACCTGCTGTGACTGGTTCAGGAGTGGAGGCACAAGGAAACACCCTTCTGAGGAGTGCTGCTGCAGCACAGTCCCTGTTGTCTGCAGCCTGCTAACAGCCACCTCTTCTGCTATTATCTGGTTCTGCTTGGCTAAAATCCCACCCTGAATGCAGGGATCTTTAAACTGGAGTCCTTTAGAAGATTGGAGAGCGTAGAGGAAAAAAAAATATTAAAACCTCCATGGAGTTCAGCAATGGTGATCTGTCTTAATGTGTTTGTCGCTCAGGGTGGTGGAAAATGATTTGCAGAAACTCCTCTCATCAGGCTGCTGAACTGGTGATTTCCAAGTGCTTAGCAAGGATGTAACTGTGGAAAGCCTGTTGCTGCTGTTGGGTGACTGAGCACACAAGGAGACCAGCAAGGGTCAGGGAGGAACTAAATTAATTCAGGGGCTTTGTGTCCTAGGGAATTCTGCCACCCTCATTTTACCAGGATGCAATGTGAGACTGCTGAATCTTCCTGGCACCTTGCATGTCAAGGTGGGAAACACAACTTACTTTCCCTTTTAGATACTCAGGCAAAGCTGATTTATTCAAGGCTCTGTAGGTACATGAGAAAAAAAGCCTGTTCATGGGGAAACAGTAGGAGGAATCCTTTGATTAATGAATATTTTTTTTTCTGTCTGATTAGCAACTAAAGCTAATAAGTGAGGAAACAGGCTGCTGTAAAACACATGGTTGCAACATGTCAACTGGCCTGTTCAGATAGTAATTTAGATGCAGTTTATCCAAATTCATGCTCTTTTCTATGATCCTTGAAAAGCTGCAGAAAAAGCAGAATGCTCTGTTAGAGCTGATGGCCTCTAGGTACAGGGTGACTGTGCTGCAGGAGGGATTCACAGCCCAGCTTCATGTTTGCAGCACAACTGTGGATGCTCAGACACAGCCAGGGCAGTCCAGTAGAACCAGTCCCTGGCTCCTGGGCCTGAGGCTTAAATAACCAACCACTTAATCTTCAAGACAGAATGTTAAACATCAGAACTTATTCTGGAGGGATTCCTTTGACAGTTGTTTTGTGAAAATTTTGCTGAGAAAATCAAAGGCTTATCCCTTGTTTTCCTTGTCCACCCCAACCACTGTGTAAGAGCTGTGAACAGACAACTGAAGTATGTTATATTTCCAAAACTTGGAAATATTATTATTTATATCTATTATATCTATTATTACTTATATTTCCAAAACATGGGCTGATGTTGCTCTGGAAAGGAAGGGCCAAAAGAATGAGGGGCAGCTCTAAGAAAAGACAAGGCTCATGTCATTCCATCAAGGGCAGACACAGTGAATTTGCACTGTTCTTTGCAAAGCTGTTTACTAAAAGGCAACATTTCTTGACTGAATGTCAGTCAAAAATTGCTAAATGTAAATCCAATTGACTTTTTTTAAAAAATGTGAAATCGGTACTTTAATCATAAGTTCCCAGTTTTTCCCCAGAGAAATATTTTGGGCCATAATATATTCATGCAGAACCACTTGTGAAGTTTGAATGGATGTCCTTGACTAATCATTGCTAATTTTCATTAATATTGATAACCATAGATGACATTTTGTGTTGATGATACCACTCCAGAGAGAGATACCCCATGGGTTTTTTCCAAGCCTTTTCTTTCCTGAATATTCAGCTACCATGCAATTCAACGTCATTTAACTGTTGGAGAAAAGTTCTTCAGAGTGTTCTGTACATTTATATTGCCATAGCTTTAAGGCATGTCCTTATGGAAACATTGTCTTCAATATTTTCAGAGTTAGACTGATGTGTATAAACTTCCAAAATTAATGCAGTGAGGCTGTGCATTTTATATACTGCTGTAAAATACTGTAGCTGTGAAGCACAGGTTTGTGGCCCCTGCATAAAACATTTGTGCAAAACATGTTCCTGGCAGTGTAGAGAACTACACAGTCACTCCTGAGGGAGGGCAGTGAGTAAGAAGCTGCTTCAGTTGCATTAGCAATAACCATTTATTGGTGCTCCCAGTGCTGTGTTATGATCTGCAGGGTGAGGGAGCCCTGCATTGTGCTGCTGACTTGCTCAGGCTACTTGTGAATGTGCTGGATCTTTTCTGGTGCCTGAAACTGTTACAGGAACCTTAAAACATCTCAGCTGCTACATACAGAAAATGTGCTGTATACCCACTCCTCTGTGTAGTCTCAGTGTGACAGACCGTGGTACATTGGATGTTTAAGTGTTTCAGAACAAAAATCTCAGAAGATGAGATGGGAGAGTGAAGGTGTTATTAGACTTGCTGCAGGAGGTGAAATGCAGAGAGAATGGCTTTCCAAGAACAGGTGTTAAGGAAACTTCCCTGTCAGACCATCCAGGAGCCACTCTGGCACTCACACTTGCACCACCTCAGTTGGGATGGAGGCTCCTTTGCAGCTACACATCCCACACACACAGTCAGAGCAGGGGTCCTTACCAGCTTGACCCCAAATTTCCCATAGCAGTCCAGATCCTTCAAAAAGTTTAATCTTGATGCAATAACTAAAAAACAAAATAAGAGATTTGAGCTGGTGCCTCCAAGGTTGCTCTGAACAAAGGGAACCCTAGGATTTTATTCCCTCACAGTCTAATCACACAAAAGTCTGGGATTCCTCAGCTCCTGCTGCATCTCTGAGTGTCAGGTCCCCTGGTGCACCACAGGAGCCCTGGTCCTTGTTATGCAAAGGGTTGGCAGCTCATGGCCTCTTGCCTGGGGCTCCCATGCAGAGCTCAACCTGCAGCTCACACTGGAGCAGCACACTGAGATCCCCACACTAAATGGATTCCCCAAAACACATCTGCATAGTGAGCTTGGACCTCATGTCTGGCTTCTTTTGCTTCAGAGGTCGCTTTTAACAGATCACAGTGGCACAATCAAACCAGATAGGGAAACTCTCCTGATTGGAAAAAATAGGAGAGATACTGTAAGCTTATGAAGAGATACCATGTGTTTTTCAATTGTAACTGTTTAAAGAGGTTGCAAAACAAAGATAAGTTGAATAAATTATTTGTCACAAGAAGTAAAAGTTCCTAAAGTCATGTATGAGAAATCATTTCAAGAAAGAAATCAAATACTGCATTTTCAAAAGTGCAAAATACTGTGTCTTTCAGAAAACTTCTTTTATGTGTGTGGCCAGAAAATTGGTGGAACCAACACCTGAGTAATAGTTTGATGTTGCCAAATCTATAATTTCAGTGAGAGAGAAGCTGAGTGTCCTCCAGCCACCTCTTATGTGGTGCCAGCTCCAAGGAAGGATTACAATGTGCTGGAAGTAGCAACAATAACGTGATCCCTTGTCTCCTGCTCAGCCCAGGGCCATATAAACTCCAGGGCTGGCTACTGTCAGATATCCAAGTCCCCTGGAGCATCTTGCCCTGCATTTCTGCATTTCCCCAAAAGCTCTGGTTTTCATAGGATGAAGCAGTTTAGTCTAAATATAATCTGACAGGAGCAATTCAGTCCCGTGTTGAGGCTTTTGACCTTGGAAGTATTGTAACCAAATGCTCTTCATTGAAACTGCTGTCAAAAACCCATGAATATGTAACACATCTGTTATCAGATGGCAGATTTCTGAGGAGAGGAAGGAAGGGAGAAAATTATGTGTTCATGATACAAATTGCAACAATAAAATGGTATTGTAGCTACACTGCAAACAAAAAGTTTTGGAAAGTGTTTGAAAGCAGAATTTCATTTTGGGTGTACAGGAAGATGTTGGTAGTCTTAGTTTTCATACCTCTTGTTCTTTGGCCAGTACTTATTTTACTGCAGATGTGAGGAATTGCATTGTCACAAATAAAATTAAGTCATGCTCAGATATTTGAAGTGGAACAATTTTATATGTAGCTTAATTTCATGCACTAATACTTTTCCTTAGAGACTGTCTTGAGTTTTCAAAACTTGTAACTGCTGAGACTTTTCATTTCATTGATATTATATCATGAAGGTTGTACAAAAGCAGAGTCAAGGCCATTCTGAAAGCAGGGTTCACAGATTAAATACACTAATTAGATTTTCTTTCTGCACCTAGTGTAAGTCAAAAAGCTTTTGTAGAATAAATGGGTAGAAAACAATGCAGACAGCCCTTATTTAAATTTTTTATATGTATGCATTGCAGTAAAATGGAAAGAATTTCTTTAATAATTTAGGATGAATACAAGGCTTGCCCTTTCAACGTTCAGATTTTGTGGTCAAAACTGGGAATCATCTCCTGTGTCCTTAGTTTCTTTTCTACCAGTTATTTCCTTAACTGAAGTATTTAAGTGAGAAGTGCTGTTGGCCCCTCAGTCTCTCTGGGAGTGTGTTCTGTGGGGGTTTTTTTGAAGGATTTTTTTTTTTCCTTTTTAACAATTCTATTTCTCTTCAAAGGATAGAGGACATTAAATGTGGACAAACTGGACTTTAAATCATGCTGAAGCTTGGAAATCCATTGCTAGGACTCAGTGCAGCTTTGTTATTCAGGAGCTCTGCAGCCAAACCCATCTTTGTGTCCCCTGTTCTGTTGGTTTCTGATAAATACATGCTTCATGTACTTTGTAATAAAAAAGAGTACAGGAAAATTTTGGTTCATTAGTACTAAGGACACACTTTAATATTCCTCAGTGGTGCCTGTTTTCTGATGAGTAACAATCTGTTCACTGCAATGAGCATTTATACCTGTCTGTATATTTATTATTGCTTTTATCTTGATTTTTTCCTCTTTGATTCCATTTCTGGATTGCATAAGGTCACTTTGGTACAACAGGAGCTATTTAAAATCTTAATATTGATTGCATGTAGAAGTTAAACTTACTATAGTTCTTGATGTTCTTACAGTTCTTAAAGTATTCCTCAAGCACACAAAGTACCACAAATAATTGAGGGTCAGCAAACGAGTGCTGTAATAGTTCTTGCTGCATTAAAGCATTTGGAAAAGAATATAAATTGCTGTTGTGTTCAACCCAGTGTGGCCATGGCCTAAGGTCAAAAGATACTGAAAAAGTCTTTTTTGATTAATTAGATGAATTAACTCCTACTGGAAATACAGGGAATGATATTCTGTGGAGCAAAAGTAACATGGAGAAAAATGGCTGG
This sequence comes from Pachyramphus minor, assembly GCA_013397135.1. NCBI lineage: Eukaryota > Metazoa > Chordata > Aves > Passeriformes > Tyrannidae > Pachyramphus > Pachyramphus minor. The sequence goes on along the minus strand of VYXB01002182.1, from coordinate 538,221 downwards.
CATCAGATTTTTTTTTAAAATTTTTTATTTTTTAACGTTTTCTGTTCAATGCCATAACATCAGATTCTAGTCTTAATGGCACCTGTCAACCTTTTTTTTCTGTTGGTGTCTCTTCTGCTGCCTTTCCAGGTGGAAGCAGGATCAGAGAGGGTACAAGGGATGTGCAGAGGCCAAAGAAACTAAGCTGAATCAGTAAACAGGCATGTTTCTGAGATACTCCAAGTGATAGGAATTCTGAGATAACTGTGCCTTACAAAGTTTTTTTTGAAAACTCAATCACAGTCAAAGGCAGCCTAGGACAAAAAACATAATCAAAAAAACCTATATGTGAAAATAGAGTGGCTTGAACTACTGATCTGCTCCTGTGTTTTGAGCTACTGAAGTGAGGAAAGGGAAATGACTACAAGGTAAAATGAAATTTTTAAAGCCATCTCTGATGGATTAAGTATTCTTTTAAACCATATTGGATAACTGTACACAGGAATGGTTTAGAGGAGATTAGTGACAGTAACAAATTGTAGTATAAATGTGGAGTATTAACTGGCTGATTCCTTGGAAGTGAAACACTGCAGGCTGTTGAACAGGAAGGGTGGGTGGGTAAGAGTCCCAGTTCAGCAGTTCTGTCCCATCCTGCTCCCCCACACCTCTTAGAGCTCTCACATCTCTTCCTTCCTCTAGAATTTTTAGGAGCCCTTTCTCTCTCCTTGTCCTCTTCCCTTCTCTGTTAGTCTGTCTCTTCTTCCATCATTAACCTTCTGAAGCTGTTGGAGAGGTTCTTGCTTCTAGGTGTGTTTTTCTTCTCCAGTCAAGCTTTGTGCACAGAAATGGGTGTGTGCTCCCACACACATCAAAATGTGTGAAAGGATTGCAGGCAGGTAGTATTTAAGAGAAAGAAGTACAGAGGGTGAGAGACTGGAGAGATGGGGGAGAACAGGGAAATGGCAAACAGTCAATAGCATTTAAATTTGAGCATGTGTTTTATGTACAAATGTCCTTTCTACACCATGGATTTGAGTCTCAGGACATGGAGTGTTCAGTTGCTCCCATGCTGCTGGGGATGGGGATAACCTGTATCATTGCTCCCCACAGGCAGTTCTAGTGTGATGCCACTTTCTGCAATGGCAAGGAAAAAAGGAGAACAGACCTGGACACCAGACACCTGGAAATTCTAATGCCAGTTTGCTGTTGTTGCAGACCTCATATTCTGTGGGACCTTTTGGTTTCCTAAGCCTCACCAGCAGTCTAAAGCATTCCTCTCTGCTTTCTGATATGGTGGTGTTCAACAGTTTGGGAATTTGCATTTGGGAGTGTAACATTTGTCCATCTGATCCAGATCTTCCTCACACACAGCATTGAGTTGACCCTTTAAATGCTTTTGACTTCTCGTGTTGTCAGAGGATGTCAAAGAGGTAACAGTCTCCCAATTCCCTCTCAGATCTGCTGATGCAGTTCCTGGGTATGTTTTGGCTCTTAATAAAAAGTTGTCAATGAATAAAAGTAGCTCTGAGGGTTTTTTCCATATCAGTTTTCAGTTGAGAAGTTCCAGTCTGATAGAATACATACCATACCTCTTTTATGCTCTCCATGATGATCAAAATTTAATATGGGAGATGTAGATAATTTAGTTGTCACCTACATATGTTGCTCTAGGGCCAGTGGACAATCAGCTTCTAATTGCAGCTTGTTTTGTTATTCAGCACAATTATTTCTGCTGTTTCCAATAAAGAAACTGTGCTGAAAGCAAATTGTATCCTCATTAGGACTAATTAATAGCTGCCTTTTCAAAGAACTTTGTGTGATGCTTTACACAGAGCAATAAACTGAAATATTTTTCAGCTGTGGATTTAATGTCAAACTTTTTCAAAGAGAGGCAGATGCCATACAGAAATAGCTCTGCAGACCCAAGCACTTCCTTTGTGTTTTATGCTCTTCCAAATGGCCATTGTTACTTTCACTTCTTGTTCAGACTAACAAAACTCAGGAAGTCCAGCAGGCTGGATCCTGCTGCCCTGGAAATCAGGGGAAGTAGGAGCTGAAAACCATCATATTTTTCAATACTGATTCTCATAAACAGTGTCCTGAGAATTTTTTCCAGGGTTGCTTTGGCCTTTGGTGATAAGGTTTATCACCTTTTGGCCTTATGATAACATTTATCTACCTGTGCAGCTTGCTGAAATGTTATCTTGTCAAAAGCCATCAAAATAACCTGTAATTTACAGCGAGGAGAGACAGTGAGGGATCAGTTAGCTGTACTTTGCTCTGTTCTTTCAGGTCACACAAAACTTTTGGCCTTTCACTATTACTTTCTTTAAAGTTTTCATTAAAGCCCACAAAACAAAAGTAATTGTGACCTAAATATGATACTGGCAGCTCCCATCTTCTAACAGCCAGGGCTCAGTAGCTGGGAGAGACTGGAAGGAACACACCCATCAGGTGGTGCTGCATGTTTGCAGTTCAGGCAGTTTGGCAGCAACAAGTCTTCCTGAGGGGCACTTCGTAGTTGCCACAGCTCCCCCAGCCCTGGGTGGTTTGTTGTGCTTTGTCTGATCTCCTCATCACCCTTGGGCCACCACCAAGGATGCAGATCCCTCAGTCAGTTCTGCTGGCTGCTGCTCTGAGAGCACTGGGAGTCGTTACCCTGTGCGTAAAGTTGTTTGTAAAATGAAATACCATTTTGTCTTCATTTCAAACTGTTTTCCTTGATCCAAAGGTTTATCTGATTTCAGATCAAATTAGATCTACCCACCTCTATCAGAATGTGTATTCATTGCATAGGACTGAGAGGGGTCTTTTTTGTTCATTTACATTTAGACTAATATATTTGTTTATCAGTTCTTGTTAAGCATCAGCTGTGAACCCAACACTCAAAGTCAAGTCTTCTCTTCCAGGAGAACTTAAACTTGTCCTGGTGGGTGGTTTTGATCTGATGTTCAAAATTAAATAACATGTCTGAATAAAACAGAAATAGCAACAATGAGATATTTTATTTACTGTGTCCTTTTGCTTGTCAGCAAGTAACACATTCATCTGCAGGCAGGTTCTTGGAAAACTTTAGCAGTGCAGGAGTAAGTATCACCCACTGCTTTGCTCTTCTTGTTGTTTCTTGCAGTGGGTGGTGTAAAAGGCCCCTTTCCAATGCATGGCAACAGCTTGGCAATGTGGGCAGAAGGAATGCCAGGTGAGCAGTCCTGTTTCTTAGACACTGGAAACTTGCTGTGTTCAGTTTTCTGAACTGCAGGAATTGAAGTGTGGATTTCAGAGCGCTGTCTGGCACGGGGTGTCCATGTTCCATCTGCATCCAGCAGGGATAAGAGAAAAGTCAAGCAAGTTGGGCATGGTTTAGTTGTAGTGCTGATATAATTGGTGCATAGATGAGTCAAGGACATCACCCACATCTTAAAAATGCACACAAAATTTCGTGAGCCCTTGGGAAGATGAGCAAAACCTGAAGATGGATACAAGACTGTGGCTTTGTCCATGTGGGCACCCAGGCAGTCATCTCAGAGCATGCAGGTGTACTGAGAGCAAAACAGGAACAGGTTGTGGCCCTGTGGCTTCCATTGCCTTTTAATGCCTGAAGCAAGTGCATACTTGATTTTGAAGTGGATAGTTTGCAGCTTAAGAGAAAGCATGGTTTGTAATGACTAATGGCTCTCAAAGGAAAAAGTACAAGGGAAATGGCAGTTTAAGGAGGGGGGAAGGAAGAAAAAGGCAAACTCAAGCTGTTCCTTCTTAATCTGGTATGTTTTCTAACTGAAGTGTCTCTCCCAAGCATTGCTGAAGGGTGCTTAGGCCAAATTTCCAACCTCCTTGTGTCTTATTTACTGTTTCTCACAAACACGAATCACCCTGAATGAGAGAAAAGGATGTTGAATCAAGCTTGTGAGCTCTTATGGAGAAACAGGATTTAAACAAGCAAAATTATTCCTGTGATTGTTCCTCACTGTGCTAATTCTGGGATGTGCTTATGGTTTTGGTCCCAATTCCACTGTGATTTTGGAGATGCCATGATTAGGGTTGTGGAAAGGCTTTTTCAGTTTCACAGCTGTACCCAAGGTTGTCGAGTGGGGAATAATTTTTAGACTGGAGTAAACATGTAATTTTTGTATTTTATCTGCCAAATATAATGCTGGAAAAAATTTCTTTCTTTTAAAAGGAAGTCTCCCTTTGTTTTAGCATGAAGGGTTTTACTGTAGACTTGTGTAGAACAAATTACAGGAATAAAGTGAACCATTTGGAAAAGAAGAATCCCAGATATTGCAGGGGTTTGACAGCACACATTTAGGGGGTGGAAGGATCCAAGTACAATGTTTTTGAGTGCCTGAACCCTCTTCTCATACCTTTTAGAAAAGCCAGGAGCCAAAGTTTGTTGAACAGGGAGATGGGAGGCCGTGTTCTCTGTATGTCCTTAGTTACTGAATATGCTTTTGTATGAAGATGTCAGTATTTGTTGGAACAGGGATCCAAGAATCTCTTTTCACAGGCTGGTGCTGTGAATTGCAGGTATTGGTGCAAAACAGAGCAAAACAGAGTCAGGGTGAGGTACCTCCAGCTTCTTCTTGTGTCTCTTCAGGTTGTTCCTAATGCTCAATAGGCTGTTTCAGCTGGAACTTTGTACTGAACTTGACTGAAATGTAGGTGATTTTAGAAAACCAAAGTTATATTTTGTGGTGAAGCTATTAGTTCCAGGAAAAAGATTCTTGGGTGTGACATAGCTGATCAAGTTATTAATGCTACAATTACATAAAATAAGACAAGAAGTGGCACTTCAACTCCAGTATCTTTGTTGGGAAACAAATTTCCTGACATCTGCAACTGCGACATGAATGCAAGAATCCTTAAACCAGCAAATCTGGAATCTGTGTGTTCCTAAAGTAAATATTACTACTCTTATAATGTGGAGAAATAAGTGATGTCTGTTTTCAGACTGTGGTGAGCAGAAGTGCTAGACAACTCCCTGTTAGCATATTCTATCTGGTAAATATTTAAAGACTAATTCCCCCTTCAGGCAGAAGCTGTGCAGAACAGTTGTTCACACTGCTGTTTGATTTCTTTACACTCTGTAGAGAAATTTGCTTCAGTTTGGACTTTGATTTTTTTTCCCCGTTGTTTTAAACACCCTGTCAGGAAAGCGTGAATAAAAGTGATATAAACAGAGAACTCATGAAACAGCTCGTGTCTGGATTGTGGCCCTTTTTGAAGTTCAAATGCTGCCAAACTTGGGCAGAAGAGCAAGGCACTGGAGAAGTGGTAGCAGTGGTGCACAGCCTGCACAGTGAGGATGCTGAGGGGCTTTGCTTGGCTGTAGCACAGTGAAGGCAGATGCTTTGACTGCTGATTTAATCAATCACGTTATGTATTCATTCACCTTATGCTTTACAAAATCTCCATATTTATGGAAAGCAGAGGCCCTTTGAGCAGCAGCTAAAATAATTTTAAAGCTTTATATTTACTTGTGGTGGCTCTGTGCTGCTGGAGTTTGAGCCTCCTGAGCTTGGTGCAGTTGGATTTCCCCATAGGCTCTGTCAGAGTGTGAAACCAGGCAAGACAGACATCTGGTTTTGTCATTTTTGCCTCTCATGTTTGAGCTGAGTGGTATCAACTTGAAAGTTAAGATTTTTGTGTGACTGGAGTGTTCATTTCTTTCTGCTTTGTGGATCTTCTGATTCATGACAAGTAACGAGACTTGTCCTATGTGCACATATTAAGGCAGCACCTCGCCTTTACCTCCTTGTCCATTTTCTTGAAGGAGGTTTTATTTTGGGGATCATTTCTGTTCTATCAAATTCAATTGAAACCAGCCAGGTGAGGCAAGAGGTCTGGGATGAGTTTCTGCAATTGTATAAAGCTTTTTTCCTTAGGAAGTTATGCCAAAACATTCTAAAGCTGTGCTTTTCTTTGCAAGCTACTCTAAGTAGTGTTTACTACAGGCTTAAGTTAGAGTGTTGCTATCAGACATTAGCAGCCACATTACTTAGATAGTGGTGGCTTTCCCATGTGCAGAGAAAGCTGAGATGTGATGATCCAAGCAGGATGGCTGCATGCCTGGCTCCCTGAGCCCCCATCTTCTGGGGGAGAGCCCCTGGGAGCTGGAGCTGCCACAGCCAGGGCTGGCTCAGCCTCATTCTAGCAAACTACTCTTGCTGGAGTAGTTTGGTTAACCCATGCCAGAAGGGTGAAGGTCCCAGCAAACCTTAAAAAGGCTGTTGTGTCTCCTGTAGCAGTGTTCCCTGAAGTTATGAATACAGTGTCTGCTTTGGAAGTTGGCTGTGGGAATTCTCCCAGTTCATCCCGAGCTTCTGCCTTGATTTCCTGCAAGGATCTGCATTCTTGGCCAGCTCATGTCACCCTCTTGAGAGGAACAGTCTTTAACAGCAAGATAAATATATAGGTTCTAATAGAAATTAGACCAGAGATTTAAACCATAGGGATTTGGGATTTTCAAGCCTATTGTCACTGTTCCTTAGGAATTGCACCCTGTTCTATCAAGGACAGAATTTTCAGGCATTTGAGATAAATGTGGTCTGACCTAATCCAAAGCATTCACCCTGATTCTTATGGAAAGTACTTGCTGTTCTCCTGCTGCATTTGCATCACAGGAGCTTTTAGGCCTGAAGTTTCTTTTCTGACAGTCTCTCTGGAGAGGACATGAGCTCTCTAGGGACAGGAACATATCAAAGTGTCAGAGAATTATTAACAATCATGTGGAAATAATTTTCATATTCTTGAAATAGCTACACCTTAAGACTTTGAATAGATATTTTTAAGTAGATCGTAATTTTTTTTTTAGTTTGTTTTTTGGATATTTTTCCACTTGCAAATTATTAACTTTGGAGTGGTGTCCTTTAACACATCTGCTAAAAAAAAAATCACTGTACTTCTGAAGAGACAATATCTTGACACAGTTGTGAGCTGTTGCCAATTGCAGTCTGTAAGAGGAGTATTCTGTTATAATGAATGGATTTTATATTTAATTCACCCTTGGGGAAGTTCTCCCCCTTTTGTGTAATTCTAAAGCTTATAATAATTTATTGGTGCAGAAAGAAAGTGGTAATTATTAATCTGGTAAAATGGTGTATTGTTTCAGCCACACTTAGGGAGTTTCAATATTTGTGTGGGGGCAGCGTTTGGTTCTGGCTGGATACTCTGCTCCCAGCAAAGGGAAGCACTCGAGGCTCTGGCTGTGCTGTATTTGTGGCTATATTTTGTCAGTTGCTGTTATTTTTGTTTACTTATTTTTACTAACCTGCTTGGTGATTAATCTAGGGAGAAATAAAACAAACAACCCCCTGCCACTCTTTCTATGTTCTGTTTGGCTTGACTCTGCTGTTACTTCATTTGGTGTCCATACCTGGGGCTTGGAGAGAATCAGAACTGGAGTGAGTCAAGACTGTAGCTGAGAAGGCACTTCCCATATCCCATCTTCTCACTACTTGATCTGCACACAGCTAGAACAGCTCTCCAAAAGGTTGTTTTATCAGCAGCTGACTTTACAAGAAACTGCACTTTCAACTTGGACTAGGATTGGATAGGATTGGTATTTTCAGAGGCTGAAAGAGTTTATTGTTTCATGCTCAGAGAGTCAGTGAAGCTCCTGCTCAGTGCCCCTGGGTTATGATCAGCCCACTGTGACCTCTTTACGTGGAAACCAGTATAATTCCCTTGTCACATGTTTAAGGAAGGCCTTGCAGCTGAGTACAACACTGCACTCTTTCAGGCTGATGCTAGACTGTCCAAGGCCAGGCTGGCTTTGCTGGCCTCGGCTGTTGGACAACCATGCAGTTAATTGTGTGACACAGGGATGGCACAGGCCTTGCCTTGCATGTGCGTGTGTGACTTGAGATTGCAGGTGAGCTGTTCTCAGTTCTTGGGCTGCTCTGGCTGAGCAAGGGGTGCTCACCCTGAGAATGGATAAATGTTGGGCAGCCCCTGTGTGGGGTGAGCCTGACTCCTCACTGGGGGCTGCTGCAGGGGTGTTGGGGTGCATTGAGTTGTGCCATCTTTTTGTTCAGCACTCACAACAGTGGTCTCTCAGGGTATGTGGGCTCTCCTCACAAGGTTTTAGATCCTGAGGGATGCAAAACTTGTTTGCAGAGATAAATGTGTAGATGTGGGAGCGTGCAAAGGATGCTGGTTAGTAGAAATGTCCATCTGCTGTGGCCTGGCAATGCAGCAGCTGATTGTTCTGCTCTGATTTGGCTACACAATGTCAAGCCTGGGCTACCCCAGCTCGGAGGATGCGCAGTGCCAAGTCAGCTCTGCACATGGCTGCACTGATTCACTGATCTCTTTTAGTGTAGCATCTCCTTTGGCAATGTTCTCATCATGAAGCTGCTCTTATGTCCCAGAGGATTACAGAGGAAAAATTCAGTTACCTCCATATCTCTGTTCTTTCAGTTGTACATAGATCAGAGTGCACAGATCCCAGTGATAGTTTGTGGCAGCAGTTTTGAAGAGCTGCCTCTTCATCTCCTCTGGGAGTTAGAGCAGAGCAGTAGAAAGGTTTGTACCTTTCTGCTGCATGAATCATGGGGAGGTATGTGTGATCCATGCACCTAGAGCAGCCCCATGCCATTTGTACTGGTATGAAGATTCAAATTTTCTCTATGTCCCTGTGTATTGGGGACTTTCTCCTGACCTCATCAACCCTTAACTTTCAGTGAGGAATGTATGGTGATGTAAGCAAGAAAACATTTTCCTCAGTATGCTCCCAGCTCTTAAACAGGGTCATTTAGACACTTCTGCTTGTAGCTGCAGTAGCTTTTGACACAGTGCTGTACTTAATGCCGTTTTTAATGTTTTATTGAATAGTAACATTAGTGCATGGCGAGGTACCTAGATTGTTGCAGGGAATAGAGACATAAAAATAAGGAAGTGCTAGCATTATGACAGCAGCAGCAGTTGCTGCCAGCCATTATTAGCTAGCAAACTTTATCTCAGAAACAAATTGTCCCCTTCTCTGGGCTAGGGCAGTAGACTGTTTTCATTTAGTATGTACTATATACAGTGTAGTAAAACCCAATGGTAGACTGTTTTATGGCCATGTGGCATGTTGCTGCATAATTTTAAGGAAGAAACCGAAGCCTTGTCAGATTTATTTGAACTTGTTCAAGAAAGACTGAATGTGTCTTCCCTTACACATAGATCGTGATCCTTATCACTGCCTAGAGAGGAGCAGGGATGTGCTTGTCCTCTCCTGAAAGAATTGGAGCGTCCTTTTTTGCCCCATTGTCCTGTGAAGCAGAAATGTCCCATGCCAGCAAGGAAGCAGCCAGGTTCCCTGCCCACCCAGCAGGTGGTGGCAAGATATGGTTGGTTTCCACACTGGTAGCTGGTGTCCAGCCTCTCATTCCCCAGCACCCCAGGTCCTCCTCAGCATGTCTGCAACCCCCAGGCAGAGGCACCCAGGCTGAGATACAAGCACTGTTTGTGGAAAACCACAAACTGGTAGTCCTCAAGCAAAGTATAAACTGTCATTGCTGGTTTTGCCTGCTATTTTAATTACCCTGCACCATGGTTAACAAGCAGAAGGCAAGATGTGCATTGGCAGCAGTGTCACAGCGCTCACCAGCCCTGTCGCCTCAAGGCTACTGAGTCCAGAACAAGGGGATCTACCTGGGAAAGTTTGCTGTCAGGTGAGCAGCACTGGTGGTATTATTGCCAGTTTTGGGACTCTCTAAGTACAAACACAGAGCCTAGTTTAGAAAGAAGACATTATTTACTCTGCTCAGGGTTCAAGGTGGAAGTTTTTCACAAATCAAGCAATCTGATTCTCAAAACTTTACTCTATATATACTTTTTAGCAAACAAAGAAATCATAGTTGGCTACAAGTTATCTAGTTCTCTTATTAATTAGTATTCTACCTTCTTTTGGTTAATGATGCTTTTGCTACTAATGCTAATTAGTCCACATGTTCAGTCTTTCTGGTTTTTGAGTTTCTAAAGTCAGGAGTTGTGATGTCCCACTGCTGGACTGGAGGCTGTGAACTGGTGTGGATCCCTTGCATTACAAAGGGCACAGGAACACCTGTGGCACCAGGCAGATGTCAGGAGACACAGGTGACAAGAGATGCAGCAAAAGCCAACGTGAACAGGAGGACCCCAGACTATGTGGTGAAAGCTCAGGTGGTCCTTTGTTCAGGCTCCCTCCTTTGAAGCTGTTGGGTCTTGTTTCATTGGTGAGACAAGACCCTCTTTCACAACCCTCTTCTCATTCTCTGTTAATTTTTAAGTCTTTCTGAGTGGTGTCAGCATAGCTGCCTTTTTGCTTGCTGGGCTCTGCCAGCACCTGTCACACCGAAATCTTCAGAGCCGGGGCCGCTGCAGCTCGGCACTGCCCGATGTTCCTGTTGTAAGCCAAGAGCACACTCCAGTGGAGCCAGGCTGTACTGCCCAGGCGGTGCTGCCCTGGCACCTCCCCAAATTCTGCTTTGGGTTTTTGTGATTCACCTGCCTCAGGAAATTATTATGTCTCTTATAACTCCTCCAAAAAATTTAGTTCCTTCTGTTCTGTGCCACTTGTTCTGTCTGAATTCATAGAGTTGCACATATTCTTGTTCCTTTGCTGTTGTTTACTGTGGAAATAGAGAGGAAGAGCCTGGGCCAGAAGAGAGGACATCTCCTCCAAATTGAGCCCACTGACCTTTTATTTTGCATAGTTGAGCACAGTCAGAATTTCTCTATTTTTATTTGCTCTTGCCATGTAGTTTTTATATTTGCCTCTTGTATGTTGGTAAACTAACAGATATGAGAGTGTTATCTCTGTCCATCCTCAATCTAAGACGTGATTTGGGGCCTCTTAATCTGCTCCAGATCAGAAGTATTAACAAAGGGGTACAGACTTTTGTATAAACATGGGGTGCCCTGTGTGATACTGCTATTTGGAGAAATGACAGAAGCTAATGAAGAGTTCAGATCTGCTAATCCAAAGGGTTAAATAAATTTTATAAGCTCCAAAGGAAAAATAAGAAAATGATGCACAATGATGCAGGGAAATCAGCAGGAAATACACATTTGTAGCATTGAAAATAATGGAGTTTAGTCCAACTAGGAATCTGCAAGAGTTATAAGTGGAACACAGAATAATAAAATGTGAGTAGAAAAGAGTAAAAAGAGACTTTTCTGGTTGAGGTGAAACCTGGATGTGCTATGAACTTGGCTATGAGACAGGATTTCTGCCCTGTCTTCTCTCTGTAGTTTGGTTTTGGGAAGGTTTGTGTTACCTCCAGGCACAGTCACAGTTCTTACTCACACGTGGTGTTTTTCTCCAATGTGCATAAAGTTGCCTGTGTCCATGCTGTGCCAGGCTGCATATTTGTTAAATTGCCAGGGTAAAAATTTCATGTTCAGTGGCTCTGAATGAGCTTAAGCTTCCACGAAACATGCTGACTGTCAAAGTGCCAGTCTTCATTCCAGAGAGGAGTGCAATAAAGACTGGTTAAATCAAGCTCTCTGCAGTGTGCAACCACTTCAATAAATGTTCCATGTTATCTGTGTGATGCCTTTAAAATACAGCAGATGCCTCTGCAACCACTGAACAGGAAATAAATAATTGACAACATTTATGGCAATCAAAGTGTAATTTCTGCTTCCGTTTTCAGGATAGAATATCTCATAAAAATAATTTATTTCCCAAATTTGTGCATAGAAAAAGCTCAGGGCCACTGTGCAGTGAGAAATTTAGGGTTAAAAATTTGTTTGTGCAAAGTTCATTCCCAGAAACGGATGTTTGTGAATGCTTAATGTATAATTGTGAATTATTATGGAAGCTGCATATGGATGTTGAGTGTGTATGTGTTCAGGGACTCTTTGCTTCTGTTCTGTATTTGTTGTTTGGTAGTAACATACATTAATGAAGCAAATTAATGAATAGCAAGGAAGGGTTTTAAAAATGTTTTTTATATCTAGACCATTTGGCCATGTTGCAGCAGCTGCATTAGTGTTATCTCAGTGAACTAACAAACTACCCTCATGGCAAAGAATGATCAGATGTGAATGAAAACATATTTCACCATAACTGATGGGATGGGTTTGGATGCTGCATGTGTCCTACTTGTATGTGATCAAAATGTAATTTTTCCAGGAAACAGCCTAACAACTGTGCCAGGCTGTCTCCTGTACCAGGTGTGTCCAGCCTCAGCCCTTATTCCCCAGCTCACTGGAGGTTGTACTTCAGGTATGCACAGTGCTGGTATCACCCAAGAGACACAAATATTGGGGATTGAATTCAGCAAGGAAGCTTAAAGCTGTTCAAGCTGGAAGGGTCTGTGTGTTGCAGGAAGCCACCTCTCTTGTTGCAGTGCAGTGAACGTGGAGGTTGTGACAAATGCTGTGAGAACCTTCAGATGTGTAGTCTGCCAACCCCCTCACCCTTCCCAGGCTGTCCTAACAGTGCTGTGCTTTCACCTGCCAGTTCAAATAATCAGCAGCTCCCTGTTAATTTTTGCAAGTGTTTATGGAAAGCTGCTGGTACAAGATAACAGGGCAGGAGGGGGTGGTGGTGGAGATAATTGCTTGTGATTCTGCAGGAATATCTTTTCCACAGTGTCAAACTCAGTCAGCAAGCAGTATTTCCACCCTCACTATACCCTGCCCTAGCTAAATAGGTTGACTGTACCTTTTTGTTACAGCAGCATTTGCAGAATTTCCTACTCATTAAATAACCAGGTAACACCAGGCTTTGTTATCCAAAAAGAGCTCTGCAAAAGCAAGCACAGTAGAGTTGGTCTGTACCTTTTACCCAGTAGGCTTATTTCCAAAGGGGGCTCTGGCTTCTAGTCTTATTTCATGTGTGTAGAAGCTGAGAGACAAAGCTGTCACACGAAAAGTTGCCCAACTCCTAGAGAGGGGAGGTTTTCTTGAAACTTAGTGATTTTTATGTCTGTCAGTGCCTCAGGGGACCCTAAACCCTTATGTATGACCAGTCTATAGGCATCCTGTAAGGGGGACCCTTCACCAAACATATTCACTGGATTGGAGGGTAATTTGACTTCCCTTTCCAGGGGGANTTTTTGCAAGTGTTTATGGAAAGCTGCTGGTACAAGATAACAGGGCAGGAGGGAGTGGTGGTGGAGATAATTCATAGTTCATATGACTCATAGTTCATGAACTCATAGTTCATGGAATAACACTCTATTGATACAACCTGTGACAGCTTAATAAGGTTCAAGGTTGTCAGGGATGGTGTCTGACTGCAAGAACGTGTTTAGAGCAATCTCTGGTACTGCAAAGCAAACACAAACACAAGCTCTAATCCTAATAACAGCATTTAGCACACACAGAATATGTTTCTTACACAACAGGCATCCCTAAAGGGTGGGGAAGACAGGTGGGCAAGGCATGCTGCACTGTGGTGTATTTGTTATAATGAATATTGTGTATTGTAGGGACGTTTCATTACATTCAAGGAATGATTTTAAGATTTTGAGCTTGCAATAGAACAAATCACTCAGGAAATTCTGCCTGCTTCTCCTCTTATCTAATCTGCCTGCAGCAATGGGTCAAGTGAGCATGGGTGATTGTCTGCATGGGTTTTGTTTATTATTTTTTCCCATTAATTACTTTTCTTTCCCTTCTGTCTTCAATAATGAAATTGGAATGAAAAGTAATAGAATTAAGAAGCGCTCCCATGGTCGGATACAGCAATTGTTTGAGGCTGTTATTAGTTAATGCTTTACACTTAAGCAGAAGATTTGCCCATCAGTGCCCATGGTGTGCCACACCTTGGTTTCATTTTCAGACTTGGCAGCATGGAGCTCAGATTTGCCCTCTTGCAGCAAGACCACCAACCTTCTTTTACAGGCAGTGAATGAAATGCTGGATATATAAGTTTACAATGCTGTCTTAAGGGTCTTTAAAAAACCTGAGTCATGTACAGTGTGGCCTGTGAGTTTTGGGAACTTAGTTTCCTGCTAAAAAACTGGAGTAGCCTCGGAAGTAGCAGTTGTTGGAAGCAGCATATTCCAGTATCATTTATCTACTCAGAGTTTGTTTCCTTCCTGGTGATAGAACTGAAGAGCTCTTGCTCAAGTCTGAATGATATTCTTCAGAGCCTTTCAGAGAAGGTATTATTCACCTGGTAGCTGAAAAAAAAGTTACAGAAATCCCTGCTGAAGTTCAGTAGATCTTCCTCAGCTGTTCCTGGTCTTTGCAGCCGTGGCTTTTGGGTATCTCGGTCTTTAACAAGTTCATCTGTGTGCAACTGTTGTGACAAAAAGAAATGCTGTTATTTCTGCATAACAGGTGGAAAACTAAAATTAAATATTACAGGAACACAGGGTTTGTGTTCCTGAGGGGGGCAGCTTGGTCCTCCTGAGTTGTGGGCCCTTTGTCCCTCGGGAAGTTCTCTGTTCCTGTGGCCATAATTCTTCTGTGCAGGCTCCAGAGCATCTCTTTGCCTGTTTTCTGTTTTAGCTTAACTCTGTTTTATGGCACACTGACCTACTGTGTGAAGTCAGACTGTGTTTGTTATGGGGCATTAGACCCTAGATCTGCTGATACTCTTTCTGAGGATTCATACACCCATAATTCTCCTTCTTTTATTCGCTGTCAAAATAAAATAAACTGAAATCAACAAAAGGTACTTCAATTTTGACTGAATCCCATCAGCTTTAGGAACAAGTGGGTGTAATGCATAATGACTACAGCAATTCACATGTCATTTAGTGACTGTTCTACATAGATAAACCTGGGGCTAGAACTTAGAGAAACCCTTGCCGATTTTTGCAGAAGCCTTGCAGCTGCATAATTTTCTTCTAATAAGTATGCAATCCCTAAACTGGTTTTTTTTTGGCCACATGTGATGCCCTACTGGGTTAGTGCAGATGCCCTTTAAAGCTGGGAGCTGTTTTGGGTGGTGTTGCAACCAGGTGCCATGGAAAGGTTGTCACAGCATGGCCAGCATCCCCAGGTACTTCCCTAGGTAAACTCCTAATCTAGGGATCACTAATCCAGAGGTTTATAAAATTCTAAAAGTAACAGTTTTAATAAGTCTTCATGCATTGCTTTTATGTTCAAGAGGGGGTTTTGGTCACTTTTTGCCACAGTATGAATTTATAGTTTGCCAACAGCTGTGGGAAGGATTTTCCCAGCTTAATTACGTATTACTCACTGAAATACCTTCCCTGTGTTCAGTCTCCTGTCTCAGTAGGTTTATTTGGTCATTTATTCTAGCTGCAAATATTTTTTTGGGTAACTTTTGTAGTCTGAGGCTTTCTTGTGAGAGACTCAGCATTGTGGCCTGGGGTTGTGACTAAAAAGGACATGCAGCAAGGGACATGCCTCTCTTGGACTGAGCTGGATGTGGAACAGTCATTGGAGGCTTTGTCAGCATTTTGAAAGCAGAGGAGTGGTGGAGGCTTCTGTGTGGAGAGGGTTTAGGAAGATCAGGAGATGAGCAAGTGTGATTTTTGTGAAAGGATTTGTGTGCTGAATGTGTTTCCACCACGTCCTTCACGTTCAGAAAGATTTGGTGTGATCTCCGTTTGCCCTGACCCATGTGAAGGTGTGGATCCACAAGAGTTACTAGAGAAACAGACTGTTAGATAACATGACTTTTTTTGTTGCAGAGGAGCTCCAGGACTGGGGCTGTGAGTGTCTTTCTCAGCTAAGTTTCTCCTCGCTTATCCCTTGAGCACACACACACACACACTGCTGCAGGGGATGATGTCACATCTGGCTCTCTCAGCTCATCCCTGTTCCCTGTCCTTAGCCCGGGAGTCGTGAATTTCCCAGAGAGGTTCGTAAGGCAGAAAACAGTGCTCTCTGCTGTCTGCGTGCTGTATGTCATCCTGATGGAAACCACAGGGTGCCTGAGGGGTTAGGAGAGAACCTTCAGCACAAGCTGAGGGACCCTGGAAGAGGAAATGCTTCAGCAGCCCTGGCTCGTGCTCTGTAGGGCACACACTGAGCTGTAGGCTCAGATTTTAGGCTGTTGATTGCAATAGAGCAACTATATTCAGCCTTCTAGAAAATCGCTATTTACATCAGATCACTTTGCAATTTTAACATATAATAAAACATATATTGAACATAATTTAGAAATCATTTGAATCTAGCATAAATTATAAATTAATACAAACAAGAACAAAAGCTGGAATGTATTTCAGTATTTCAGTACAGCACTTTGAATCAAAGTGTCAGAGCCGTGGGGACCCTGGAGTCTCCCTGCTGCCCTCTCACCCTGCGCAGCAGCTTTGGGGCAGCAGCTGGGGTGGGCCAAGGGTGGCTCCTCAGGGCAGCAGTGATGTGGCACCCTGGGTGAGGAGGAGTGGTGTCCACAGGCTCCCCTGGGGCCGGTGGCTGTGCTGGCTGCGGTGCCATCCAGCCGGGCACTTCGTGGTTTGCTACAGCAGAGGGTGGTGTTACCTGTGTCTGCTCTGCTGGAAACAGAGACTGCTTCAAAATGAACGCCCTGTTCAACCTGCTTGCTTCGAGCTGATACAGAGTTGTTCAATATTTATAGCAGATGTATCTTTGCTGCTTTACTGAAAATATTTTTCTCTGTAAGGGAAATAACACACCCCCTTAGCTCTTTGACTCTGCACCACGCTGCTGATTTTCAGCTTGCAAAGCTCTCCAGGCTGCTGTTTCCTGAGAGCACTCCCGTGTCACCTGCAATGGCTTCCTCTAGCATGTTGTCTTACTGCTTCACTCTTGGCAGAATTTTATTTTTTTCTAATGTCTCACCTTTTACAGAAATGCATTTCCTCTGATGACACTGCTTCCCGTGTGCATGAGATCGGATTAGCAGTAAAACCTAATTAAAGATAACCGTGTAATTACTGTTCCCAGTTGCTCAGCACCCCTGGTGGGCGATTGTGGGATCTCCATCCCGGCAGGCAGCTGTGGGCAGGAGCCTCCCATCCCGCACAACCTCTGTGTAATTTTGTGTGTTAAAATTTCCGAGACTTTTGAGGATCTCAGTTATATTTGAAAGATGGATCTGTTGTGTTCTGTGTCCTGTGATTTTGAGCAGATGCTGCAATGTGTCCATGCTGATGGAGATGCAGACATGAGGTGTGTTGTACTAGGGAAAATCTGGACCTTTTTTTCCTCCTTCTGGCCCCTGAATATCACATAGTGGCAGTACCTCAGGAACAGCTGACCTCAGAGATCTTAAAGGTATTTTCCAACCAAAATTATTTAATGATGCTATGAAAGATGATAGACTCTGAGCTCTTGATCTGATTGAGTGTGGCAAACCATTGTTTGGCAATTATTTGCCCTGATTTTTATTTTATTTTGAACTTTGAGCCATCCCTAGTTGTGATTTCTCTGTATCTGATAGTGTGCTTGGAAGCAATACTGTCTGAGGGATGAGGGAAGAGTTTGTACAAACCCACCAGTGATTTCTGTGGCATGTTTTAATGCCATAAGATGGGAATTTGATAGGAAAGAGTGAAATATAAACTCAGAGGAGAGTGTCCCCTATTCCTCTCATCTACAGGTTGCTTCAAAGTTGTGTGAGCAACTCCTGTACATTGCCCAGCTCAGAGATAGCACTGATTTTTGTATTCCAAAATCAGGTATCTAATTAGAAGTTTCAGGGCTTGTCTTTCAGGTAGAAAACCTCCCAGAAATCTCTTTTGGCAGTTTAACAGTCCTTCACCAAGTTTTCACACAGCAAACACTAGTGGTGCTGAAGATTCTGTAGCTCTTTTGGGTTTTTGTCTTCATATGCATTGGAAGAGTGGGACTTTCAAATTGTATGTCAAAGAGCAGGACTAAGGAAATGCTGGTGTATGTTTTCATTTGTTTGCACCATTATTTAGCACATTAGATTTAAAAGGTATTTTGACTCTTCCTTTTCTCCTCATGTTGTCACTTTTGAAATTGTAACTTCACTTTTAAAACAATTTTTTTTGCATGTAGTCTTGCATATTTTCTTCACATATTCTAATACATATTCTTGCTTACCCCTCTCTTTCGTTCCATGCCTTTTCTTTAGATTTTGATTTCTTTTGTTTAAAATTTTGCCACTTGGTGAAACTACCTTGATACCAGCTTTGGTAAGAATCATATTCTGAGCATTTTCTTTAAATAGATTGTCTATCAACTGTAATTATACAAGTGCATATTTTTCTGTAGGATGACAGGATTATTCATTTCACTTTTAAAAGCTGAATTTTAAACATTGTGCTGTTTAAAGAGGAAGAGACATTAAAATGATTAAGAAACACAACTTAAAATGCAGACTAACTTGTAAACCTTGTTTAAGACATTTCTGCTTTACCAGAGACGTACTTGACTCCACATACATGGATTCAGGTCAGCCTGTGACACAGAGTTAAGGTGCAGATTGGTTTATATGATGAGTTATCACGTGGTTAAACAGCACCTGGGGCTGAAAGGGTCTTGTTCCTGGTGAGCTGCTGCACATCTCTGCCCTGCTGTGTGGTCCCATTTCTACTTCACTGTAATGATGCCTTCATGCTAAAATACAGTTGCTGGTTCTGGGGCCAGTTCTTTCCTGCCCTGGCCCTAAAATCCAGTGTTCTTCCTTCTCTGGTTTATTTTTCAGCTCCCACTTGTTCTCACATGAATATACAAATTGTCAAATATGTGCCATCCCCATCAGCAGATGCACATAGCACTTTTATAATACAGGCAAGCACAGCTACACTGCAATAGTTATTAAAATAAATTGCACAAAAATAATGAGACCTTTTTACACAGTATTATTTGTAGCTTATTTCTAGAGAGCTGTGAATTTTGTCTGTCTGCAGCTGCTCATCAGGCCCTGGTTGGAGCTCTGGGGAGGAGAGAGCAGTGTGCTGGGGTGACTGTGCTGCAGCACTGCTTTGACCTCTGCACGTTGCCCTCACTGCTCCTGTTGCCCTCACTTCAGTTTGTGGTAGTGGGAGATTTACTTAACTGAATTTTGCAGGATTAAGTTTTATTCTTGCCTAAGTTGTGGATCTGCAGATCTCTCAAATGCCAGGCTCAAGACTCCTTTATATAAAGTTTCTTTTAAAAAGCCTTCCGGTTTTGTTTTAGACACTCTGGACCCTTGGAGGTGTTGGATCTGGGGTGCTGATTTGGTCCAAGACTAAATCCAGATGCATTGTTAACTTTGGCTGTACATTTTCTCCCACCCTCCATAAACATGACCATACGTGCACACTTGAATTTCTCTGTGCCCTAAAGACCAGTGAGGAGTTTTGTCTTGTTTCAGCTTGAAGCCTGTTAGCTTTTAATGCTCTGGCATTGAGCATTAGGTGGGAACTGTTTCTGCAGGTTTTTTCATTTGAGTGTTTATTTGTTTATCTGTTCTATTGATATTTGCCATAAACATATCTACTTGATCAAACTATAGAATCATAGAATAGTTTAGTTTGGGAGGGACCTTAAAGTTCATCTTGTTCCAATCCCCCTGCTCTGGGTCCCACCCAACCTGGCCTTGAACAGTCAGGAATGGGATATCCAAAACTTCTCTAGGCAACCTCTGCCAATGCATCACTACCCTCACAGGGAAGAATTTCTTCCTAACATCTAATCTAAACCTACTCTACTGTAGTTTGAAGCCATTCTCCCTTCCCTATCCTACAGCTCCTGATGAAGAGGCTTCCCTGTAGGCCTCCTTCAGATCCTGGAAGGCTGCTCTGAGGTCTCCACTCAACCTTCTCTTCTCCAGGCTGAGCAGCCCCAACTTTCTCAGCCTGTCTTTGTAGAGGAGATGCTTCTCTTACCAACTTATCAGCTCCTCTGGGCTTATTTCAACAGTTCCACATCCTTATGTTAGGGGCACCAGAACTGTGCTCAGTGCTCCAGGTGGGGTCTCACAGGAACAGAGTAGGGGGCAGAATCCTGTCCTTTGATCTGTTGCTTTTACAGTCCTTTGGATGCAGCCCAGGATTCCAGTGGCTTTCTGGGCTGCTCATTGCTGGCTCATGGGGAGTTCTTCACCAACCATCACCCCCAAGTTTTTCTCCACAGATGGAGAGGGCCGCTCTCCATCACTTCTTCTCCCAACCTGAAGGTGTGCCTGGGATTGCCCCAGTCTTTGGACTTTGTTTTGTTGAACTCCAGGAGGTTTGCAGTGGCCCATGTCTCCAGCCTGTGAAGGTCCCTTTGGGTGTCATCCCTTTCCTCACTGCACCACCCAGCTCGGTGGTGTTGGCAACCTTGGTGAGAGTGTTCACAACCCCACAAAGATGTGGAACAGTATTGTCCACAACCCTCTGAGGGACACCACTTGTCTCCACGTGGACAGTGAGCCATTGATCACAACTCCTTGATCAGGTATTTTAACATGACACCCCATTGTACCTCAGTAGAAGTTCTTTGGTTAATGAATGACATTTTCCTCACTACTGCAGCAGCTGATGGTGCAGGAGCTCTGAGGCCCTAGAAACGAGATGAGAAATGAACACAAAGACAGATGACACAGCAATATATGGTCTGGTTTGCTGGGAGTTTGTTTTTGTTTTCTGAAGTTGGAAATATTCCTGACCACGCAAATAATACCTGTCTGTACCAGTCATACAGTCTTTCATAGCTTAATGTTTATTTTCCTAAAGCAAATACTACAGACAGCCCTGAGGTGTTGAAGTTTTACCACGGGGAGTAGCTGAGCCTGCTCTGCACAAACCCTCAGGCAATGAGCTGCTCCATTACAGCTGAAGACAGTGGGAGCTCCTGGCCCTGCAGCCAAGTGCAGGCACCCTGGGTAGTATTGCAACCACAATCTCTCTGGGTGTTTCTAGAGCGTAAAAAATGATCTGAACAACAAGTTCTGTGGAAAATTGCTGGTGGAAAGTCTTCAAGGTTCCCTTCTGTCAGAACAGCAGGGAGAAGATTGTCCTGCTTGTGTAAGAAAGCAGCAATGTGCCTAACTGGATTCAGGTTTCTGTTGATTTGTGCCTGTGCTTCACTCCTTGGATGATTTGCTCATTGCTTTCCGCATTTGTTTTATTTTTCACTCACTTCTGCGCAGTTTGGGCTCAGTGCAAAAGAGGATTTTCTCAACTGAAAAGTGAGAAAGCAGAATTCTCATCTGCAACTTTTGGAGCAAAGTTGATAATGATTGCCAGGAGGGGTCAAAAAGCTGAGGCCAAACAACCTGGCTGCTCAGAGGAGGTCCTAGAAAAACATGCTTCTGTGCCCCTTCTCTGGACATGTCCCTGCCTGCTTCCCTAGATGACTTCTGTCTGCCTCTAATGGCACCTGTAGCTGCCCAGCAGGGCATTTTTCCTAATTCATTTATCACTTTGCACCTCATGAATACCTAATTTCTTCCATTTGGCTCCAGTGGTTATCCTCTACAGTTCTGCTATAATGAAGAGGGATGCAAGTACTACAGTTGTGCTCCTTTATCATGAAGGCATAAACAAATGAAATCAAGGATGGTGAGGAGAGCAGTTGTGGCATCATCTACACGTCCTTTCCACAGCCTCCTTCAGTGCTGCACTTCTTGAAATTCAGGTTTCCTCTTTCTTTGTGTGAGGTTCTGCTTGTGGTTCTGTTTGACCAAGGATACTGATGAAACTCAGAATCTGTGTTAATAAATGGGTTCATTGAAATTCATTAACTTTTCAACTGAACCTCAGAGTCATTTCCACGAATTTTTTGCTGACTTTTATATCAGCTCAGCAAGTCCCTTTTTGTCATGCAGAACTCATTAATTTTAGTGGAATTTTTTTTGAAGTTTTGTGTTAATGGCAAACCCATAATAGAAAACAGAGAGTACAAAGTCAATACTAATTAAACCCACTAGAAGCTTCTTTCTGCATAAGTGTGCATGGTGATGTCCTTTGGCAGGCTCTGCCCTGGCAGCTCAGGGGAATGGCAGTTCTTGCTGTGGTAACACAGCTGTGTTTGAAAGGGTCACATTGATATCCTCTTTGTGTTAGTTAAATGATTCATATCCAAGTTTCTGACTTCTGTTAATTTTAGTCCTTATATTTCTGATATTCCCAGTATTTATAACAAACCTAGCTGCTCCCCACTGTGGCCTGTATTTGACTCAGTCTTTCAGAAGGTACTGTCTTTACACTATATTTTTTATTTAATGAGTTTATGAGTTTTTCAATTCAGATTACAGCAAGATTTTCAAGTTGGGCCATGAGCACTGATATGTAATTCCAAGAGTTCTGTCTAGTAATGTTGTATTATATCTGCTGAGAGTATGGAGACATCACCTCAGCTCTTGTTTTCCCTGGTGACAGCTGTCCCTGTGCACCTCTGGGCTGCTCTCCTCTGCATCTGCTACTGGTGGGTTCTGTTTTTCTTACTGGTTATTTCTGTAGCTTTGGTACAGTGTTTTAGAAATGCTGGAAATTATTTGGGGCTCAGCTTTTGTTACACCTTTTTTAAGACATCCTTTCACATTTGTTTTGCATTTTGACCTGTGAAATCCCTTCTGAATTCCTGCACTTCTGACTGTGATTTTCAGTTTCCCCTCAAAGTGGTGAGACNGACCTGTGAAATCCCTTCTGAATTCTTGCACTTCTGACTTTGTGATTTTCAGTTTCCCCTCAAAGTGGTGAGACTCTAATCTAGTTTCACCTTACTTACACTATATAATTTCCATTCAACAGAATATTATTTTGCTGGAGGCAGAAACAGCCTTGTCTGTAGACCTGCAGTTGACAGGAGTCTTTGAGCACTGTCTTGTAAGAAAAGCTGCCAAAGTAACATGGTTTTCTTTTGCCTCATTAATTTAGGGCAGTCAAAAATGCTTCAGTGGGTTCTCTTTCTTTCTGCAGGAGTGTTTAATATTCTTGTCTCCCAACAAGGGTATTTTGGATTGCAATACTCTTTAAGACTTGCAAACTTGAGGTTAATAGCTTGCCCTCTCATCCACATTTACTCAAGTGATCTTTAGGAGATCAATATCTTCAGGGCTTCAGGACAACATTAAAAAAAAAATCACTATTTTCTGTTGTGCTCAAGTCCATCTCCTTCCTTGTGGATAACAGGGCTTTTTTTTTTTAAATGTTCCTGGATTTTGAAATTTCACTGGTGATTGTTTCTTATTTAGGAGCTTTAATTGGGTTACCTTTTTATCCAAACTCAACTGTTTGGATTTTTTCCCCCCTGCCTCTGATTTTCAGTTTTCAAAGTTTTGTTGGGATGTCTCATCTCTTCTTAATGCAATCAGAGTCTGTTCCAGTTTCAGACAGTAACAGAGGTGGAAGGTGATGCCTCCATTCATGGAGGTGTCTGTGTTCCCAGGATCTCATATGAAAAATTTTAACTAGATCTAGTAATTGTAAGCATATCAGCCATGCATAATTTAGTTGTCATATGTCAAGACAGATGTGTATGAAGTGAATGCCAGAAGTGAACTAAAGGACCCTTATCAGTGCTGCTTCCTTAGCAGAAGGGTGTAACTCCTTTGAAAAGAAGGGACTTTTTATCTGCCACAAAGCTCATAAATTATTTTTGAGGTGAAGCTGGAAGGCTAGAGACTGAAAGTTTTTATGAAGGACTACAATCTTCCCAAATGTAGTCAGGCAATAGTTCCTCAAGGCTGCAAATGCTGCCTGACACTTGCTGTTCACCAGGGAAATGCTATTTGCTTCAGAATTCAACTTAGAAGAGAAAATCACATCTCTGTTCTCTGGAAAGTTGAAAGGTTTTTCTGTGTCTGTGTGTGTGTGTGTGTGCCTTAGGAAGCTGCTTCTGGTAGTGCAGTCCTGCCTTTCTCTGGCCAGGAGAACCAGTTATTTCTGTGCTGCTCCTCCAAATCCTGCTACTCTGTGGCTGCCTGCCCTCATCCTGAAGCAATGTGCAAGAGCTGAGGTGTCAGTCCTGTTCTTAGTCAGCAGCCAGCTGGGAGAGCAGTGTCCTCATAATTGATGCCTTTTTGGTTTGGAGATTATAGCCATATCCTGAAAACAGGTCATGTGAAATACTAGCAACAGTTAGGGTTAAAATGTTCTATCATTTGTTTTTCCTGCTTTATCTTCTGATGCTTCTTGAATATATTTTGCAATATCCCAAAAATTAGTTATGAAAAAGCAATTTGTTAAGCGTTAGGAGAAGTGAAGCAACAGGGTTGTTCCTGAGATTGCCATGCATTGTCCATAAGGGACAGTTTGGGAACTATGCTGGGTCCATCTCCTACTCAGTGATGACTCTTGGGAGCCATTACATTTAGGAGGTATAAAACTAGTCTAAACATTAAGTATGGATGGAAATGAGATCTTTCAGCTTGCTGAAAACCCACCTACAGGAGTGAAAACAGCGAGCTATAAACATATTTGTTACAATTACAGCCTCTTATTTGGATAACATGTAAGCAAGAGAGAAAATTGCCAGTCAATAAACAGTTTATCAACTGTGGCTGTAACGTGTCCTTAACGAGTTCAGCCTGTCTGGTTTGCTACAGGGGCTGTTGTTTGAGTGCTCTTGTTCCAAGGAACGTCTTTCAGCATGGAAGCTGCTTTCACAGATGTTAGAAACCAGCTGGGGCAGACTTGTGCTCCTGTTCAACGTAGGCCACATCTAACTTCAGGTAAATGTAACGGAGAGATCAATCTAATTCATGGGAAGTTCTACATCCTACTTTTTTTTGGTATAAAAATGTGCAAAAAATCCAGGAAGATAATTTACCAGCTCCCCTGTGGCCTCTACTGAATGTAAAGCAGTGCATACAACTGTGACAGAGGATTAGAAATAAGAAGATGTTCTCAGTTCAGAGATGAAAAAAAAATGTCTGAGAAGAGTCTGACAGTAGAGACACACATGGAAGCTGAAGATTGGATGACTTTGTTGGATCAAACTCCTCTGTCTTTAACAATTCCTGACTATTTTCAACAGCTATTTGCATAAATAGTACTTTTTTCCCCACTGACATAGGTATGACTTTTCTGCAGAAAATTATAGAACATTGACTTTTTGACAGTTCAGTCTTCTGCCATATTTTACACTTAATGTGTTCTCCAAGTTTAGATGGTAGTTACCTTTACTAAGAATATTTTAAAGGTTTAATATAAATCTTGTTATTTGCCATTTCATCTGTGAAACAGCTGCCTCATTCTTCTTGTGGAATGTACAGAAGACACAGATTTCTCACTTTGAGTTGTAGTCAGATCTAAAGCCAGATTATTTGTAATGGTGTCTTGCTGGAATTTCCATGGAAATGGCTTCTCTGGAGTTGGCCTCCAGGGAGGTTCTGAGGTTATGGAGAAACACTCAATCCAAGCCTGGTTGGATCTGCATTTTTATTAAACTCACTAATGTGGTTTATCAAGATGGAAGCACATTTCCTGGGACAGAACAGCTGAGACTGTCAGCATTAATTATTCATTGTTCATACTGGTATGAAGCTGTTGACAAACTGCCAGTGGTGTCCAGTCTCCATAAGGAACGTGCCAGAAAATGTCCTGTTTGGGAGTGCTTGAATAGCTCACCGAGCCATCTGGTGTGTAAGAACACATAAACACAGGAATTAATTAACTGTAACTAATCTCTACTGAGCACATACACGATGAAATTTATTTTTTTTTTTCCTGAACGTTTATAACTAGGATGAAAACAACCTGATTGCAAATTTTTTCATTCCATTTAACAGAGCACAGAGCTGTGAGATGTCTTACCTGAGTAGATGTAACAGTTTAATTCATCCAAAATTAAAGCAGTGATGAGCCAGATGCTTTTTTCAGTGATCAGACTATTAATGGTAGATTTTTATTGTATTGAAAACGTCTGTTGGTGACTAATGACGGATCTTTGTCTTTATTTTGTCCTGACAGAAATGGGAAATCTTTCTCTCTGGAATGATCTCTTCTTGGAATGATTCACTGGGGTAACTCTGTAGTTTGCAGTGATCTTCTGTCTTCCATGTTATGCAGCATAAACTTTCATTGTGGCCAGAGTGAGGTCTATATCTGAGACAACACAGTACAAACCATTCTTGGCTTGTGTTGAGGAGCCTGAGAATGGGCTTTTGTCTGTGTTGAGGAGCATATTTACCTATTGGACATTCTCTGCAGCTTTCATTCTCCTTGAGGTCAGGACATCTCTTCTTGTATTCTGATTATTACTTGCAGAAGTCTTCTGTTTCCTCTTACTAACCCAGACCTCATCATTGTAAAGAGAGACAGCAGCTCAAAAGACAATTCTGGAGAACAGAGCTTGATGTTACAGGAAGCAGCTCATGCAAACCTGAGTGATAAGTCTTCTCAAAGGTTTTGAACTAAATCAAATAATATATTATTGCAAATAATATGAAGTACTCAGAGAACAGCCCAATGAAGATGCTGGGAGGCACAGTAGCACAGGCTTCCTATACTTTTGCAAATGTTTTTAATGCAAAATTGCTGGTCCTCTCTTACATATGAGGAAAATGGATGTGTCCAAGGTCTTATTTCACAACTTCTCTTGCCTTATTCATATTTGTTAGGTACTTTACTATAACCTTGAGCTGTGGCAATTGTGGTGCATGGAGGGAAAAGCTGTAGTGTCTCAGTGCTGCCATAGATAACTGTAGGTTTCAAGTGCAGATATTCCTTTTTCCATATTCCAATATGGAAATATTTTGCATATTTCCACAGCATGAAATAACTTAATAATTTTGCAGTTATCTTCACAGTATAACATTTTTCTGGGGTGAAAGAACAGATTGATAGAAATAATTCATAAGGAAGTGGTTTCATGTAGAGGAGAACAATTTAAGTAACTTGTCCAGGGTGGCTTTTTTACAACCAGGTTTCTATGCTAAGATTTTATGAACAGCATAATTCCACAGTATATTACTCATTTGCTAAAAAAAGAGAGTATACAGTGCCATAGGGGTGGCAGAGGACAGAGAATTAGAACAGAAGGCATTAAGAGACAGAGGCTGCTGGGAGATATGAAGGCACGTGCCTATTTACAAGGCATGATAGCAAGAAGGGGAGCTCCACTAATGCTCATTTAATGCTCTAACTCCATGTTGCAGAAGCAAGGTTGAGGATTTGAAGATGAAAACTGTCAGGAATGATTCAGTATCAGCACAGTAGCGAAGACCCAGGACAATCTGGATTACTTTTTTTTTTTATTCTCTTTCTTCATGCAGCTTCACAGTCTAAACTCTCCTACCTGGGAATCAAATCTCCCCAGGGTTCCCATTCTGTGCTGCACCCATTGTGTGGGTGTTAGACCTGCTGGAGCAATTTCCATCTAATCTTCCATTAGCAGTATTTGGGGGCTTAAACGACAAATTGGTAATTTTAAATAATAACTTTGAAATCTAGGTGGAATTACAGAAATCACAGTGAAATGACTTGATCCTGCTCTCACATTCTTTTGTATTTAGGTCTCTAAAGCAGATGTGTGAGACCAGAGAACTCAAGGGGGGATTTTAAACATATTCAGTGGTTTACAGGCTTTCTGTGTGTCTGTACATGCACCTCTGGGCACAAAGTCTTGCACATGAGAAGCTGCTGCTGCAAAAATTCACACTAAATCAGGTTGTTAATGTGACTGTGTAGTCTTCCTTTAATTTTACACAGCTGGGGAAAATAGGCATGTTCTCACAAAAGTTATCCTACACAGAACAGTTCCTCTTTTTGTAGGTCCTCATGATCAAATCAGTTTTGAGAACTACCTTGTGTATTAAATATTTTCACTGATGTTTCAGATTGAGAAGCCAATGAGTTGTTACAGTTTTATATTTCATCTTTTTATAGGATACATATATATATATACACACACTGTCAATATATCTATAATATAATATATTCTATATTAGATATAGGAGATCTACTTTTTTTAATGTCAGGACAGTTTAGGATAATCCTATCTGCCTGACTGGATACTTGTGCATGTAGAAAGAGCTACTTTTGTGTTTGAATCCCCCTTTTGGTATGTTAATATCACATTTGGTATTGCATTTGAAGACTGACTTATGCAATTATGCTCTCAAAATGGATTCTTATATATATGGAAGTCTGCTGGCCATCTGAGTGAGCAGGTAGGATTAAAATCATTGCTGGCACCTGAGCTATTCTGAATGCTTGTCATCTGAATTCTGGTAAGGATTCTTTTTAATGTGATAGGCTTTGTGAGATTCCCTTGTTTTTAGAGTTAGTTGCATTATAAAATATTTATTTTCGATGTCTTTTGACTTGCCTGGAGATATGTAATTTTCCTTTTAGTATGCCAATTTTCTGGGGAGAGAAAAATGTAATTTATATGCACAAACAGCATTTGTGTGCTCTGATCACATGGAATGACATCTGTTTACCCAGTTTTTATGTGCAAGTTACTTTTGGGGATGTGGACTGGAAACCCAAAATCTGAAAATGGACTGGTTGAAATTGGAGATGATTATCTCAAGGGAAGAACAGGTACATTGCAGTTTGATCTTTTGAGGTGATTGAGTCTCCTGTGTGGCATTTGCTTGTGCTCTAGAACCAGGCTCTTGTCTCTCACACCCTTGACAGGTTTGATGGGTTGTGCTGAATCACCTCAGTCCCTCTTTTGAGGGATTGGCTTTAGGCTGGGCCAGGGGGCTGGATCTCTCCTCACTCCTGGAAGTCCCTGGGATCCTAAGATCCCTTAGAAATGCTGAAAAACTGTCTCTAAAGGCTTAGAGAAAGTCTTAGGAAGGGTGTGGCCTTTTATCTTGGGATGTCATGAGAGTAAGAGGTGTGGGACATACTCTGAACCACAGAGTTTCACAAGGAAGGTAAAAGCTGTCGGGCAGGAACGTGTCCTTCAAGAGAAAGTTTCTGAGGTACAGCACAGAGGAATTCCATTTACTGTTCTCATTACAAGAAAATAAAACCCCATACAAGTGTTTTCTGTCATATGAATACTAAGAAATGACTTTCAAACTGAGTCTTCAGACAGCACCAAGACCCTTCAGCCACGTGTGTCTGGCTGTTCATGTGGCAGGTCAGTGCCCAGGGTTTGGATTCCTCTCGTTATGGATATATTGTTAACCATGAGCAAGTCTTAAATGGGAATAAAAAGACCCTGTTGTAATTCCAGTCTCATCTCATGATTCTTTCATAACAGCACCTCTGGTCTTACTCCAGTGGGAAAGATTGGTTTTGTGCACCACGAAGCATCATGTGCAGAAAAGAACATGTAGTTCTTCAGTGCCATTTCTCCTTCCTCTGAGAATGCAGAGAGCTTTGATGTCTGCAAACATACTCTCTGTTTTTATAGTAACTTATCATGATTTTTTATTTTTGCTTTAATTTTCAGAAATTGTAGGGACTGCTATGCTTTCTGTTCTTCATCTGTGTAATTTTTGTGAAGAAATTGCAAATATAATTTTTTTGGGGGGAATGCATGAATTCAAAATGAAACACCATTAAAGGAAAGAGGGTAATTAAGGAATTGAGATTCATTTGTTGTACATCATTACAGCAAAAGCTTTGTTGTTGTTATTCCTTGCAGATGAAGCCACTGAACTATGATTATACTTCAGAAAATGATAGGGGACAAAAACAGAAAGGCAATACAAGAAATCAGTAGATGTCTTGAGGGACATGATTATTACTGACTGACTATGTTTTATATCATAAATGTTCCAAAAGTCTGGCAACTCAAATTATACATCCATGAAGACAAAACTCATAGTGGCATCAAAATCTTTATTTCACTGCTGCTGTTATATTCTCTTTGAAGTTCCAAATTAACAAGAAAGAAAGTGAAATTGGCTTTTAATGATGTTTCTAAACGGTAATGTAAAACTGTTGAAATACCATTTCTTAAAAAGAAAAGTCATCTGGGGGTTTAAAATTTTTTTACTGGTGTTTACATAGAATATTACAGAACTACAGAAATATTAGAGATAAGGTCATACTCTGTCCACTGTGACACTGCATGGTTTGAAGCAGAATGGGTGATTAGTTTGGATTAGCACAGCCCACTTCCAAGCAGCAGTTAGGGAAAGACCTCCCTAACCCCCGTTTTCTATGGGGATGAGTGAAGGCACAGCTGGTGAAAGGCTGTGCTGGGATACATTGAACCTTGAGTGTTGTGTTCAGTGTTGGGCTCCTCAGTTTAAAAAAGATATTGAGGGGCTGAAGTGTGTCCAGCAAAGGGCAACAAGGCTCTTGAAGGATGTAGAAAACGTGTTTTATGAGGAACAGCTGAGGGAGCTGGGTTTGTTTACTCTAGAGAAGAGGAGGCTCAGAGGGACCTCATTGCTCTCTGCAACTACCAGAAAGGAGGATGCAGTGAGGTGGGTGCCAGACTCTTCTGCCATGGCTCCAGTGAGAGGACCAGATAAATGACCTTAAGATGAGAAAGGGGAGATTCAAATTAGATATTAGAAAAAAAAAAGCATTGTCAGGGTGGTCCAGCACTGGAATAAGTTGCCTGGGGAGGTGGTGACGTCACTGAGGTGTTCAAGAGGCATCTGGTGCTTGGAGATGTGGTTTAGGGGTTACAGTGGTAGTGAAGGGTGGATGATCTGGGTGATCTTGAAGGTCTCTTCCAACATTGACAGTTCTGTGTTTCTATGTTTCTGTGAGTGGTGAGCCACACAGTGAGTGTGAGGCATCCTCCTGAAGTGATGGTGCCTGGAGACACTCAGTGTGCAGTAACTGGGATCTGCCTGTGAAGGCACCTGATATCCAGGTATGACTTGCCCACTTGTCAGGGCTGGAGCCATGTATTCTTTTTCTTTCTGCCCAGTTAGTGTTAGCCATGATCATCTTAAATGGGAATACAACCTCTTATTTCTGTGAATAAATACATTCCTATAAAATATTACTGCCTGCCATAATGATGTTAAGTGTTTGTCTTGCTCAGGGTGAGTTTGTGGGCAGCCTACCATGTGCATGTGGACACCAAGGCCATGTTCTCTCAGGGAGTGCTGCTCAAGAGCGAGGTTGTCTCTTCTGATGGCAAGGCTGGAAAATGTCTTGGAGGCACTTCTGTTTCCTTTGAGCAGGTTCATAAAGTACGGAGAAAAGGGGGGTGTGCTGGTGGGATAGAGGAGGGACGTGGGCAACTCACCGTCACTTGGAGCTCACTGCAGTGGTGTGCAGTGCTCAGGCATCCTGGGAGAGCTGCTGCTTTCCCAGGAAGGACTTCAGTGTTATAACCACTAACTGGGCCAGAAAAGAAGAGGCCTTTGCCAGTATATTGGTGAAGCATTGAAGTTCATAAATACATTTTGTGATGTGCATCATCTGCCTCCCAGCTCTGGTGTCTGTGAGCTCCATGAGCAGTGGTGGTGAGGCATGTTCCTGAGAGCCTGGCCCTTGGCACTGCTGACAGGGAGTTTGGAGTGGCACAGGGGACAACCACTGTATGGAGCAGCACAGCAGAGCTGCCTTCTGCCCCATATCAAGTGCCACCTCCTGTCACTGCGACTGCAGGAAACACTTAAGAAGAGAAACACTGACTCAGGACTGGAGAGGGGGAAAAGCAACCAAACCACAAGTGATTGCTTTGTAATGGCAGGTGTGATGTTTTGCTGGAGAATATAAATACTGTCAGTATTCCCTGTCACAGGGAAGCAACTTGGCTGCTGGATGAATTCCAGGGGAATACGACTGCAGGTTTGCATTCAAGGTTAAGAAGAGAATTCATATTTGCCCTTCGTAGCTGCACAAAGAGTTTTGCACCTTTGCATTGATGTTGTGCTGAAGAAAGGCTCTAGTTTAGCAAATTTGGATGTGGGAGGTCTTGTCCCTGGGGAGCAGAAGCACTGTGACCTGGAATGGCTTTTCTTTATGCAGAATAGTTTATCTTTTAATAGAGCAGGTCAGAAAATACTGCTGCTTCTCTGTCCTTCCTCTCTTTTTCCAAATGCGTTTTTCAAAGCCAGCAGAATCTTTCCTGAAGAAAGTCCATGTCTGACCAAACACGAATATCTGAGTTTTGACCTTTTTGTGCGTGTTTTCCCTTTCCTCCTTGTTTTTAACTTGTTTGTATGCTTGCTTTTTCCTCAGTGGAAGAAAGTGCTAAGTAATTTTGTTCTACAAAAGGTGCCCAATTGTTAGGTGATTTTGCTTTTGAAGTGAAGACTGTTTTAATAATCTTTCATGGAGAGCCTTTATCATTTTAAAATCTGTTGCAGCACAGCAGAATATCACTGCTACATGGCTGCTGTGATTATTCTAGGAACCCCTCAAGTTTGGGTAGCACATGCAAGAGCCAGAGCTGACTTAATCCCCAGCTATGCCAGGTAGACTAACTGGACAAGTGAGTCTGCACATAAACATGTGGTTTGCCTCACTGTCATTTATAGTCTGTGTAAAAATAGTTTCTTATGTAGGTGTTTGCTCCAAGAAAACCATCTTTGACAAGGTGTGGGGTCTGATTGAAGCCTGAAGAGTATTCACAGAAATACCATGTCCTCATCAAAGCATTCTCAGCCAAGGAATGTATAAGGTCATTGTAGACTTGTCTTGGGTTTGGACAAACCAGCTGGAAAAAATTGAACTCCAAATGAGTAACTCCANTTGTTTGTATGCTTGCTTTTTCCTGAACTCCATTCCCATTTGAACTCCAAATGAGTAACTCCCCTATTGTTTTAACTTCTCCCTGCCCTCTCCAGTAGTGAAAGGACAAAATGAAGAGATATAACTAAAAAAATAACAATGCCCTAAAGGAAAGAGCAGTAACTACAAAGATGCAAAAGAAAACTGTCGAAGTGAACAAAGGCAGAAACAATTTTCTGGTTTCCCCAGGAAAGGCCAAAGTGGCTGAGAGGCTCCACCACCCCCCACCCAGAGCACATGGGGCACAACACAGCAGCTCCCTCCTTCCCCTCAGGAGGAACAAGAACCAGCAACAGGAGCCTGAGGGAGTGGAGGAGGCTTCAGGGACAGGCACAGCAAGGTCTCTGTCCCAGCAAAGAACAGCAGGAACAACAGTTGCCACTCCCAGGCTCGCCCTGGCTTGAGCAGCCAATGCTGCAACCTGGGCAACAGAAAAAACCCCACAGCAGCTGGAAACTCATGGGAGCTGCTGCTGGAAAGGTCTCTTGGTGCAGCCCAGGCAGTACCAGCCCTGTCAGCAACTGCTACGTGGGGCCAGGCTTGAGGGAAGTGATACCCCTCTCTCAGTGCTGGGGGAAAAGGTGGCTCCTCTCTCTTCCAGTCATTGGCTTTTTTTTTCCTGTGGTGAGGTGATGTTATGAATATTCATCGCTAAAGCTGCACCCCCTGGCCTTTGTAACCATAACAAGGACAAAAGAAGGTAAATTACATGGAAATGTGTCTATTATACATATATAAAAAAATCATATATAGAGAGAGTATATAGTTTTATATATATATTTATATATAAACATAAACATGCTGCCTCTGGACATGGCCAGAGACTCCCAGGTGAAAAGAGCAGGAGCCTTCCCCAGCACTGAGCCCCAGCCCAGTGCCAGTTCTGCTTGGCCAAGGAGCTTGGGTTGTACTCGTTATTTCACTTTTCCAAACACAGAGCTGAAATGTGTCACTGTGATCACAGCCACCATCACAACATCACAGTGAGCAGGAAGGCTCCATGGGATGTGCACTAAGGAAGTTTAAAGAAACTCTTAGATGATCTGGAGCAATCCTCAGTGGGTGTTGCTGTGACTTAACTGACTGAAAAAAAAGAGTAAAATCAGAGTTAAATGTATTTCTGTAATTCAGCTTTTCCTTTAAAAAGGAGCTCTTGTCTTTCCTGTGTGTGGCTCCTAAACCCAATGTGATTTAGTGGTTAGTTGACTCAAAAGAGAAATATGTAGGTGCTGTACACTCTTATCTTTTCTCCTACAGAATACAGTATCTTCTGTCTCAGAGAAAAAGTGCAGCCAGGTTTCCAAAGCTGTACAGGGAGTGTAATTCCTTCCTGTCTATTGTGTGCCTTTAAGCACGATACTTTTCTGACCTCATTTTACTTCATCTTGCATAACTAGTTATACCCACAGTTATACAATTATCCTTTTGAAATTCTGCATCTACAGATTAGTTTCAGTAGCCATAGTGATGAATTTTACAATCCTTTGGAGAATAGCAAGGTTCAGAGATTAATGAAGAATTTGATGATGAACTATTCTATAACTTAGTAAATTATCTTGACAAGGACATAGAACAGAAATAAAACACCACTCAGTGGCCTTTATGTTGTTTGTTTTGGTTTTCTTTGGGTTTTTTTTTTGGGTTGGTTGGTTGGGTTTTTCTAATGTTGTTTAATTTCTTGAGAGCTGGTTTTGTCCTATCCTTTCTACTCTATAATTCTGCAGCAATAAGATTGTCATGTAACTTTTAAATCTCTTAAAACAAAGGACCTGAAGTTTATAGAGATATTTGCTGTGGTTGATATATGAAACCCAGTGCCTTGACTCCAAGAGGTGAAGTGTCCCCCTACAAAGTGCCCACTGTCCTGCTCAGAGAGCACATAAGGCAGGCTAAAACAAAGATGCCATGAAAATCAGTATTTCATTATGAAATAAAATGCAATGGGTACATGAAAGAACAAGTTTGCAGTGGAATATATCAAAGTAAGAACAGAAATTTGTTACCAGCTAAGTGTAAAGGGGAAAGTATTGATGACAGTGATCACTGCCTGAGCTGGGGTTGGGATGGACACCCTCACCACCAGAGCTGCCACCCTCTTTATATCATCTGGCTTGTTCTGGAAGACACAGCATGAGTGACACCTGAGCCCTGGGCACAGGTAGGTCCCCTGGGCTGGGATCAGGGAACATTCTAGGAAGCATCATAAGCTGTGCTCCCTCATTAGGTGGCAGTGCCACCTCAAGGGGAATCTCGCTGGAGTAAATTTTTCTGACTTGGAGAGATCTACCCCCACTGTGTATTCCTAAAAAAAATAAAAAAAAGGAAGGGAGATACACAAATAGCAATGGGCTGCCAGCCTAGCTTGTTACTGATGGATGAATAGTGAAAACTGGCACGTTGCTGTGCCATGAGGTGGCCTGCAGCAGGGACAAATGGGGCTATTGGATCATGCAGGGCTGCCACAGCTTCCCAGGGTGTCTCCTGAACACGTGAAAGCTGCCAGCAATCTCCCTGCAGTTTTGCTGAGTATGGCATTAATGAAAGGCTGCAATAACCACATGTGTTCTTTCATTTTCATTGCTCCTCACACCAGCCAGGAAGTGGGGTGGATGTGCAAGGGTTGGTGTGAGAGTGGTGGTGATAGTAACTTGTTGCAAGGAAACGGGGGAAGTTAAGCTTGAAGTCAAGGTGCAAGGAATGAAATGCAGGTTTTGTCCACAGCTGCTGCCAAAAAGTGTGAACCACCTTGTGCATGGAATGATCAAGACTTCTATGCAGAAACCCAGAGGGTCAGGAAGACCCTTGAATGGGTGTTTCTGCTGGTGCTGCATAAGCAGTGGCAGTAGAAGGGGCAGGGACCAGGGCTGTAGGGGTAGGAGCTGAATTGCTTTTCACATGCCAGAGATCAAGACAGCAGAGAACAGCAACAAAGATACACTTTCCAGTTTGCCTCAAAGGTGTTGCTGCCTGTCCTGCTGCAGTGTGCTAGGGATGGGGCAAAGAATCTGCCCTGATCAGTAAATACAGGGAGGAGACCTGGGAGAACCAGGTAGAAAATGCAGTTTGTTTTGTAGCTGCTGCCATGCTCAGTTCTGCTCTGTGGTGCTGGAAGTGCCAGGTTTCAGATGCCACCTCTGCTCTGTAAAGATGTATGATGGCAGTAGCTTGGCCTAGACAAATTTGTTTCTGTAAATCTTTGGTTGTATTTCCTTCACTTCATAACTGGAAATGAAAACCTGTTTGGTAGCAGGAATTCTTCATTCAAAAACAGTTGGATGAAGTCAGGCACATTTTGAAAACAACTAATTTTTCTACCAGCTTTTCTGTGGAAGTGTAAAGGCTGCTGATGCTACCAAAGACATCAGTTAATCTTCCAAGTGTGTTGATGGATGTCTTCTCAAGCCTCAGCTGTTGGTCCTGCTCCTCCCTTGCCAGCACAGCCTGACTTGAAGGCATCAGAATTGTGCTGCTTTAACTTTCTTCCAGTGTGAGACAATCAATTACATCTGTGGTGGATACAATTATATCAGTGTAGCCTTGTTTCTGGCAGTTTATCTGTTTTCATGTGAGAAACTCTGGAGCTCAGCTATGCTAAGTCACACTCGGAGTTGGACAGCTGTGCTCACTGCTGATTTAAGTGCCCCAGCTTTAAAACACGAGGATTACAGTCCTTGTGTTGTCACGTTTTGTGATGTAGATGAAGCTTGAATAATCTGTCTTTTGGGCTGGAAAACAGCATCAGTATAATGACAAGCAGTTTTTAGAGGGTTAATCCAGCTTGTTTATCACCAATACAGGAAGTGAGATACAATTTCTCAGCTATATTTTTCAGATTTGCATGGTACATCTTGGATTGTTGTTTCTTACTTTCTCTTCCACATTTTCATCTCTGTGATATCCTCATCTGTCTTTCCATGTCTTTTCTTCACACCTGGACAATGTAGCTGTTTCTAGTCCAGCAGGATGTACATATCTGGGAGACATCTGAGAAGAAAACCAATTTTTTTTGTCCCCATGTGGTCTCTAACCCCAGCAGTGAGTCCCTGCTATGGTTTACTGTGAGAAGCAGCTCATGCTCACCATCTTAGTGATGTGATGAGGAGGATGATAATAGGTGTCAGAAGTGATGAGTATCAATCCATATCCAAAAGCTAGGAAGTAATATGTTTCCTTTAGCAAGTACAGTGAGACCTTGGATGGTGTGCCAAATCAGCAATTCTTGGTGACAATGTGAACTGACCCTAAAATTTTTTCATTCAGTGCCTGAATGAAAATTTTTTCATTCAATACATGAAGTGTTGAAGTTTTTGATTAAANCTAAAATTTTTTCATTCAGTGCCTTAAAACACAAAATGTTGAAGTTTTTGATTAAGTCTCAATCCAGAGCTTAGCTGAAACTGCAGAACTCAAGCAATTGGTGTAAATTGCAAATTTCATGTGGTTTAAATTAAAAAATGTGGTGGTCTCCTGGCATCTATTGAAGGATTTCCACAGAACCTGGCCCTGGTGTCTCCACTCTGCTTCACCCTCTGTTCCTAAGTGCTTCCTGTTGTAGGGGAATCCCCATGGAGCATCCAGCTTGTGTTCCATCCAGGGACGAGCAGCTGTGTTTTAACCTATAATTTCTGTACCATTATAACTTCTGTGAATATAACTTCTCAGTTTCATTTCATTTTACCCCCAGCCATCTTTCCACACATATTAAGTATTGTTTCTAGTTATTTCACATTTAATTTCCAAAAACAAATAGCAAAGTTGCTTGTGTTGACATGGGAGTTGCAAAGATGCTCAAACCTTTGCATGAACATTTTGTTATGTTCTGAAATTATTTCCCTGACTTTGTAAGGTCACTTTGGCTATGCAGAGGATTATATAAATCTGAACTTCCATTACTACAGCCCTTTGTTCACAGCTCCACCAGAACTTTGGAATAGTTTCTCAGAAGTAACTTGTATGAAAGCCACAGTAATTGAGGTCAGAGGAGCCAATGTTTGAGGAACAGCAGGCAAGGAGCTGTGCTAAGTGGTCAGCATCCATCTGGAGATGAGGTTTTATCGCTGAATAATTAATTGTGCACTTGCCTCTGACGGTCACTGTTTAGGAGAAGGGGCTCCTGCCTTCTGGATGGACTTCAGCAGCTTTTTCTTCTAAAAAAGGTTTTGAAGAGCCACTTTTATGTTTCATGAGGCCTTCTTTCCCCACGCTTTGGCAGCAAAGCAGCTTGGGGGCAGGGACAGGTTTTGATTAAAAACTCTGTGAACACACATTGCAGAGCAAGTTCTGGCTTCCTGGGAGCAGGTGCAGCTGAAAGAGGATAAACTACCTGTTTCTTTATCATCATCTTCTTCTTCTATAAGGGAAACAGGTTGCTGGTTTGTAGGTAAGACAAGATTCACATGTTCCTTTGCATGCAGCCAGGCCAGTCTGGGGGCACAAAGAGGCACAACTCTGCCCGTGTGTGGGGTTACCCACAGGGCAGCTCTGAGCTGTGGGAATTGCAAGAGGAGAAAGGAGAGAAAATATGTTGTACTGCAGTGCTGGAAATTTTTCATGTGGTAGTAATTGTGGGGTTATTTAACCTGCCTGATAAAATAGGTATGGATGTATGTTGTAGAGCTTTGTATCCTGCTAGCCAGCTGCTCACTGCCTGTTTTCCTCTCAGCCTTCTTTCTAGGTTTCCTAAAGTTTTCTCAGTAGTGTTCTTCATGTTCCAACTTTAATTTCTGCTGAGTGTTTTTATACTTGGGAAATGTATAATGTGCCTGTTTAGCTGGTAAGGAAAGTATGATCTCAGAAAATTCTGATCTTGAAAGTTACCTTCTGAATGGAAGAGTTGGGCAACTGTTGAGGTGAAATTGAGGAAAGGAGCAAGGCAGCTAAGTGTGTGCAATAAGAATTGAGGTGAATTATGCCATCAGCTGACATGCCATGGAACAGTAGTTTTTTGTAGAGTCACAGAGTGAGTAAATAATGTGAACTTCAGGAGAGATCTGTTCACCTTTTTAGAATGACAGATCAAATTGTGCTACACGTATCCAAAAGGTAATTTTTACATCTGTTATTTATCCCTGGAGTAACAGTGACAGGTGAAAAGCAAAAGCAAATCCCTTCTTTCTTTCCCAATTCAGTATTCCTGTTTTTGCAAGCACTTGTTCATGCAGTTCTGGGAACTGAGGGGCTTTAAGGGACTGTGAATGATCATCTCTGGTATCTGAGGGTGTCATCTTTGCCCTTTCATTTCTGAGACAAATCAAACGTACTTTATGCGGGAGAGGAAGATTAAAGCTGTCATCATTTGTGTTGATAGTTGTGGCTGAGGCACATGGTAACAGGAAGACTCTGTAGCTGTACCTGTCAGGGAGGGTTGTACACCACAGGTACACCAGGATCTGATTCATCAAGGTGATGGGGAAGGCACTTTGTGGAGCTCCAGTTGCAGAGTCTGGTGTGAAGCTCCCTGTCATCTTCACTTGTCAAACACTGCTGGAAGCTGGAGTGAGTAAAGGTTGTGTATTTGATTATTTCATAGCACAGCTAAGTTAAACAGCCTTCCACCTGTTCAGTATTAATGGTTCACTGCATCTACATGGCCATGGCACTGCCTCAGAGGCATGTAAATTTTTTGATTTAAGGAATATTTTCTCTTCTATTAAAAATTCATGTTATCTTTGGATTGTTCTGTCGGTGTCCTCTGAGGCAGTTAACATACTTCTGTCTTTGTGGGGAAACCTCAGATGAGGCATAAATTTCTCCATCAGTTCTCTGCACAAATATCACCAGCCAGTCATGTGGTGACAGCAACACTGCTGTTTTCTGGGGCAGCTGTGTGGACTGAGGATCATCTGAAACATAAGTCCCAAACCCCAGGCAGCTGTGCTCAGTGCTGCTTTAAAAGACAGTCCATGGAGCTTCTCACAGAGTACATGATAAACCATGCTGCCTTTCCTCTGAGCAATACAGGTTAGAGTATTTGTGGTTGAAATATGGATTCTGCTGCCTCTAGTGTGGTACCTCTTTGAATTT
Organism: Pachyramphus minor; assembly: GCA_013397135.1. NCBI lineage: Eukaryota > Metazoa > Chordata > Aves > Passeriformes > Tyrannidae > Pachyramphus > Pachyramphus minor. Next base: position 498,799 of record VYXB01002182.1, on the reverse strand, counting down.
TTAGAAGCTATCAGTGTGGGATGCCTATAGAATTTTAATAGTTTTCACTCTATACAGAAAGATATTTTGACCTCTATGCTAGTTTGGGGACAGACAAATGAGTTACAGCCTGTGAACACTCTTAACTTATCTAACAGAATTGCATTTTATACCTTTCACTCTTAAGTGAAATTCTTTGGGTGTCCTGAAAGGAGCAGGTTAAATGAGCTGAGTCTCTTTTGGAAACTAGCTCAATTTCCTGACCTAAGAGTACCAAATACATCCAGTAAGACTCTGCAGCTTCTGTTGTCCTCTTATTAACCCAGGCTTCAGACTGATGTAACTATTGATTTCCAGCACTGCCTGACTGGGCTGGAGGCGCTGGGGAGGAGCAACAAAGAAGGAAGCAGAAGCCAACCAAGAGGGCAAAAAAATGAGCCTGACAGTCAAACTGAGATGAGGATTGTAACAAACATGTGAATGTCTGTGAAATGAATGGCACATCAGGCTGTCTGCTTGATTCACTGAACAGTCTCTGCTCACATCTGCCTGTGTTAATTTTTCTTTTCATTAGCTACTGGAGGGAACTGGGCTGGAGGGAAGGTTCTATCCCTTGGATGGTCTTTGAGCAGAAATAATTAAGACCTCTGTTTCTGCTCTCTGAAGACCTTTAAGCTAAGAATGTGGCTCTCTCGCCTTCTCATGCAGCTTAAAAACAGGCAAGCTCAAAACTGGAGGCTTTATATGAACATTGGCATGTCTAGGAAGATGTTTCCATTGTCAAAAATGGGTAGAGAAGACCATAGTATTTTGGTCACCAAGAGAAAAGCTCACCAATGTGCACACCCACTGGACCCAGATAAGACCAGGAGCTGCCTGTATCTGTCAGGCAGCCCCTACCACAGCAGAGAGCTGATGAGGTGAGATATGACTGTTTCCATTGGTGGAGGGAGGCAGTAAAACCCTGCTCCCTGCCAGCACGATGCAATGCAAATCCCTGCTGGCAGCAAATCCGGAGATCAGGGTGACTCTGAGCTGCTTGGATACAGGAAAGAATTTGCAAAGTCTAATTTCAGCCTGGTGGGGCTCATGTCTCCAGGGGCCTCTGTGAAGAGAGAGGGGGATAAGCAGCCCCTCTAGAGAGGGGCTGAGAGCAAAACCCCACTTAGCTGGTGTGAATCACCCTCCAGAACCAGGCTCTGACTGTCAGCCTCCTTGTTAGGCTAAAGATAACCTGGGTGATTACCCTTCTGTCTCGGAGGGAAAATCCCCCATACCTGTGTCTGTGTCTGTTCCATAGGTAAAATGGGGCTACTGAGACACATTTAACTTGCTGTTATGTTATCTTCAGAGCAGACAGTCTACAGAGGGATAGCTACCTGCCTCTCATGTCTGCTTCTGTAGACTGACCTTCAGCCCCAGTGTTAGAGAGGTGTTCCCTGGTGTGCAGATCCTCCTCGGGCTGCACAGAATGGGATTTTTTTTCTCTTCTAGGAAAAGAGGACATTTTATGCAATATACTGGGATCAGTCACTTTTCATGTCAAGTGCTCTGAAGTAGAAAAGCAGAATTACTGGTGTTTGTGCAATGCTGTTCCCCTCCCCTGTGAGCCTGTGTTGAGACACAGCCTTTCAGTTACATGAGTGAACAGTATTTTCCCCACAGGGTACCGTTCCAGGAATTGTTCAGTATTTCTCTTTGTGCTCATGTCTAATGCATTTGTCCCCTGAGCTGGTTTCTGCACATCCTGTGCTCTCAGCCATGTGCCACTCTGCTCTCAGCCCTGTATCTCCTTGCACGTGCACACACTAAGGAGAATTCAGTCAGAAAAATAATAGATGATGTCATAAATCTGTATGTTCTGTCAATAATAACACTGCATACATATTTGTGAGCAGAAAAAGAGTTCAGCTGACAGTAATGTGTTTTTGCAGTAACTTAATATAATTTAAAAATCCACACCGTGGTTAAATATTAAATGAAATATTACTTAATATTGAGTGTGTAATTTGAATATTGGACATGCTTAACTCAGTCAGCAGCCTCTCTGTCCTTTTATAGCTCACCCATGGGAAATACAGTTTGTTCTATGCAAAGTCAACTCTGTCACTTGCCTTAGCTTAGGGCAAAGCCCTTTCTCTGGTTCCTACTGAAGAGGAGGTGTAGCCAACCATCAGTCATCACTCTGCTAGCTCACCCCACTGGCTGTAATGTCAGTAAATTCCTAGAGCTGTTTTGATTCCCAAATTCCAACCAAGAACACAGCTTGGCCATTTCACATTCTAATGTCACTGGCAGGATTAGAAGCCTGGAGGAGTTTGACAGCATGTAAGTGTGACCTTTTATTTGTAGAGCAAAATGAATGTTTATGGATTGTTTTTTTGTTATTGTCATATTTGAGCTTTTTAAACTTGCGCTCCCTTCACTCCCAATAGCCAAAAAAAGGGAAGTTGAATTAATGGTCCTGTCACTTAAAACCCCCATAAATGATGCCTTTTGCTCCTACATACCTGAACTGCTGCTCTGAATTCAAATTCAAAGTCAGGAGTTTCCCCTTTACTTGTAGCAAGGGTTAACCCAGGGCCTTGATGAGCTTCCTTCAGAGAGAGGGGAAGGGCACAGCACCTCACTGCCCTGGGCACCCAAAGGCAGGAGAGGCATCCCTCCTTTAGTTCCCTGAGGATCTGCCTCCACAGAACCCAGCAGCTCTTGGCACAGCACGCTCTGCTCTCACAGTGGTATCAGGATAACTTCACCACAGCATCTCCAGTGGTGAAGAGAACGGAGCAGGCAGTAAGAATTTTGACACCTGCCATTTTTCTCTCACGCTATTTTCCAGCCCTGATCCCAAGAAGAAAACTAAATGGACAATTTCATGATGATTTATGAAGCTGAAAGTTGCACCTCCATAGTCTCTGCCCAGGAGGATATTTCTAGTGCAGTGAAGGCAGAGCAGTCTCAGCACTCACTGTCTGCAATACTCCACAGTAATGTAGAAATTCATCACTTGTATTCATGGTCTCTAAGTGGGAACCTCAGTGCTTGGGGTGACTGTTCGCCTTCCCTCAGGGGGACAAGGGGCAGAAAACAGTCTTCAGAAACTCCTTCAGCAGGAATCACTTGCAGGAGCTGGAAATCAAAAACGGAGGGAAGAAGTGGAGATAAAGTATCAGATTTCTGAGAGCACAGTAGAGAGTTGCTCTTTTGGAGGGGGTCCCAAAGTCAGCTGAATTTTTTGCCCTATAAGACAGAAAGAACTGTATCCTAGAACATAATAGTGCATGAGATCTGGAAGTATGGATTTTGCAAGCTGGGCATGGTGTCCTGCAGAGCTGATGGTGTGTCACACACTAAGTCACTGTGGTGCCTTAACTGCAACCAGGTGGCTTTGTGTGTGTGTGGACTTGTGGTGATTTTTCAGGTCTGCTTGGCTTGAGGGTTGGAGACTGGTGATGGTGGAGGAGAGGTGACAAATGAGTGCCTCCATAAAGACTGTGCCAGAGCCTCAGGCAGGGAACATGGGAAGAGAATCATTTCCTGCCAGCGTGGCACATGCTGCAACCCGTGGCAAATAAAGCAGGAAAAATGCTGCCCTTGGCAGGGCCTGTGGAAGGAGATGTGAAGCTTGGCTCAGCTCTCCCCTGTGGAGGCTGGCAGAGCTGCCTGGCTGTGCCTGGGGGAGCAGCAGAAAGAAAATTAAAAAGGTCCTGAAAGGGCAGCAGGTGAGTCCCTCCCTGTCTCCTGCAGCATGACCTGAGCGTCTGCTGCTTTTGGGAGGAGTTTCTTTGGCAAGGCTTGTATTCAGTAACAACAGAGATTATTAAATCTGTGGCTATGCCTTTTTAAAATAGTTGTTAAAAATTTTTTCCCTCATAGTATCTGTTTTCAATTTTCAAGAGGTAAAAAAAAAAAAAAAAGCTCCAGAAATATTTTCTGAATCTTGAGTGAAAGAAACCTGAGTGAAAAACTTCATTTTTCTGTAGAATAGGGACCAACAGGTTGAAAACAATTGCTGCTTTTTTTAGATTACCTATGTTTTTAATTTCAGGCTTTTTTGATCAAAACATTTCACAGAGCTGTGTGAATTTCACTTATGAAAAAAGGAAAAATTAAAAGCAGTTTGGGTTTTTTTCCCTTAAAATTAATTAAGGCTGTGACGTTACATTACCCAAACTAAAATTAACATCATCTTAGCAACTTTTCAACAGATGGGAAAATATCACCGGTCATCAGGAAAAAAAGAGAGTTTTTTTCTTTGGGTATTAAATGTCCTCTTTGGATGCCACAGTAATAGGGGTCATCTGAATCCTATACCATGGTTAATCAAGAAATCCACTTTCATGAGTAACCTTTACCAAAAAATGTTACTTATAATGTAGTCTTACACAGTTGGACTATGAAGATGTAATAAAAGGTTTATTCTGCCTCCAGGAGAAAAGTATCTCTAGGTTGGGACAAGACAGAGAAATAGCTCAAAGGAAACTATTTCTTGCTGAGGTTGTTATAAATTAAAAGGCAGAATGGGGCTCCTGTGTCCTCCCTCTCTGATATTCAGGCTACTACAGCATTTTTTTACGTGTCATGACACTCAACATTCATCTGCCATGATGTCAGTCTGAAATAGGAAATACTCCTTTGCCTGGTGGTGCTTTTTTATTGCCTATAAAATTTATTAATGGAAAAAAATTCATGCTCCTCTGTTACAGTTGGAACAATCAAAGTGTGGTATCCAAAGGTGACGCCTTTCCCTCTGTTTTACTTTTGTGGTGCTGAGCAATTGTTTTTCAGACTGGGGTGGATAAGGATTTTTCAGAGCTGCTGTTTGTGCTTGAAAACCCCTCTGGTTGGGAGCCCCTTGCAGGTTGAGAAAAATCCATGTAGTTTGTGTGGCAGGGTGCCACGTGCTGGGGATGTGCTGTCAGGGCACCTGCTCTAGGAGGAGAATGGTGGAAGGTTTTTGGGTTATTTTTCCCTTCCTAGTTAAATGTAGCACATTTTAGAAACAAAAAATGCAGGGAAAGCAGCTTAACTGCAACAAATTGGAGTCTGTTCTGTCAACTGGATTTTGCTCAGAAAGGGGGATCTAGTCAGGCCTGTTGCCTGTTCCTTCAGAAATAGGGTGTTCTAGGCTGGAGCTCCTCAGCTTCTCTCTTCTCACCTTCTGCTTTCCATGTCTGTCTCCTCTCACGTGCTTTCCTTGCCCTTGTCAGAACCTGCTGGCTCTGAAGTGCAGCAGGAGGCAGGGGGTGCACGGGCACTGTGTGTGCTCCCCATCCTGTGACAGGGTCACTCAAGTGACTTAAATACCACCTTGGAAGCAAAGCCATGTGTATCTCATGGGTGTGTCTTTGCATGGACATTTTTAATTTCTAGGGAGAATTAAAGTCTTTGTAAGAAATGGAAAAAGCAATCTGAAAACTATGATTTGAGAATGCTGCACTGTGATAATCATATAAATGCCCCAGAGCCTGGTTTGGTGGGGGAGCCAAGTGACATCTCTGTGCACATCTGAAGTGTTTAATTACTGAAAAGTAAAACCAGATAGAAGAGAAACATGCTCAGCTGCCCCTCCACTGTCTGCCTAAACCATGAAACAGCTCTTTGTAGTTGACTCATGTGCCTTGAGCTTGGCTTAGGGAAAATAATTTTCCCGTGTTAATATTTTGATTTTCCATTATGTAACAGCTTTTGGAAAGAAATATTGATTATTTTCCAAGCCTCTGCCTCGTACACATGATTTCAGCAGTAAGGTGTATGCTTTTGAAGAGCATCTGTGCTGCACACCACAACTTCTTGATGCTTTTGTGGTGTACTTTTTCAGTGGTTGGATTTTATGTGTGCTCTGGGCTCGGTGCTTTTATCCTGAGAGCAATGTGAAAACAGTGGTGTCTTGTAAACAACTTGGGAGTGCCAACCTCTTTTGGCCATGGTGAAAAAACTCCTTAAAGTCACTGACACAGAAGGTGTTCCAGCTGTGAGCCCTCAGAGCTCCCTGGTGCCAGTCAGAAGAGGGAGTGTGCTCTGTGGGCACTGCCTGGGGCAGGCTGCAGTGTTAGATGAGTGTCTAACTCACAGCTGACTGGCATTCCTGTTCTTGGAAAGGGAAAAGAGAGAATCAAGGAGATCCTCAATTCAGAGACTGGGAGAGTCTTTGGACTAAATTTCCTCCAGGTGAAGTCACTGAGTCTAAACCAGTAGCTCACCAGCTGTGGCTCTGGTAGCAGAGGACCCTGTAAGAGGTAGCTGGCAGCTTACACCTTGCTAGGAGCAGGGACCCTGCTGTGGTCCTCTGTGGTGTAGAGCTCCCACTGAGTTCCTGCAGGCATTTCAAACACTTCTAAATTGCTTATCAGCAGGAACCTGCTGGCAGGGTTCAAAGCAAAGAACAGAATCAGAGCTTGTAGTTGAGATGCACAGATGAAAATAAAGTACCAGATGCTAATCAAAGTGAGGAACAGAATATATCAAGATTTCATGATTCTGTAAGAAATGTTTCCCTGTCTAGAAAGACTGAATTTTGGGAGACACTTCCCTGTGTGAAGAAAGAAAAACAAGATTAAAACCTAGCTAGGGAAAGAAGTCCATACATTGATATCATCAGCAGATGTGAGCGCAGAAGAAAGAGAGGAAGAACGCAGTAGGTGAGGTTTGGGGGAGAGGTTTAGATGGGAGAAACCAGAAAGTAAGTGACTAGAGAAAGAAACAGAAATGCAAGGAGACTGCAGACAAGAAAACAAGAACAACAGGTGGAAAAATCAACTTTAAAGAAAGAACAGACAGTGCTTCAGTGAGATTGTGCAAGTCACTCACAGAGGTCGGTGACAAACCATTACACTGTGACTGTAAGAGGACTGTGTTTGCTTGGGTATTTGTTAAATGCCCTAATCTGAGGGAGGAAATTCTTTTGGATGACCTGACTTTGGGAGTCTGTCTTGGGATGGAAAGACAGACATTGAAAATCAAACAGAGAAGGAGGTTCTTTGGTCTCCTGATGTCCAAGCCTGCATAGTCCAAGCCCAGAGAGAGTGGTAACATGGTACCATGGAAGCTCTAGTAAGGGCTGCTTTGTAGAAAAGTAACACATGTCCTGTAACTTTGGCTGAAAGATTCTATGTGAGTTTTTAACAGGATTTTGAAATTATTCTTTTGGGAAACAAATTGTCTTTGCTTCTGCATTTCTCTAGATGGCAATAGTCTCTGAGCTTTTTCATGAGTCTGCTGCCACTATCTGAGCTTCTGGCAGTAGAGATGGAGGCTTCTTGTTGAGGACTTTCTATGTAAAATTTGATTGCTTCCATCAGTGAGAGCATCTTGGCTTATTGATTTTCAGAGTAACCATGAAACCCATTTGTTCTGACACAAATGAAGCAAGAGGACATGCAGGGCCCAGAGCTACTGGGTTAGGAGGAGCTGTCTGCTGAGAACGTGTGTGTGAGCACTGAGAGGGAGGACAAAGGCTGTCCACAACAAGGACTGTAGTCATGTTCCTGGGGATCTTTCCTGAGAAATGCTGCTAGAGCTGTAATGTAACCTGGCCAATGTTGTGCAGTGCACATGGGAGAGAAAAAGGTGCTGCTGGGCTGGCAACACAATGGCAGAGGTGTTATTTTGTGGGCACCTGAGCTCAGAGCACATTAGATACCTGAGCCTTGTGCCTGAAACAATGAAATGTGAAGCTTGACCAACAGGAACTGCTTAAGCTGTCTCTACCCAAATACTGCACTTCAAAGAGAAGCCTTCTTACATCCAGACTTTTTGGAGCTGCAAGAGATTTCCTTGTATTAATCCAAATAGGATTCTTAATTAAGACAACCTAACCAAGTCAAAATAAATGTAATGGCTCATATTTAATATTCTTCTTAGAATCACTATAAATCAGGCAGAAAAAAAATTGACTAAGTATGTGTCAGTAGTAAATAGTAGAAGCCTGCATTGTACGCAAGTCTGGTCATAACTGATTGATGTAAGCAACTGGCTGTAAGTCTTCCCTGAATTCTGATGGTTTTATTGCCTAAAATAGAAAAACCTTTCTGGACCATATTAGTATAGATAAGGTAGAAAACAGTTCTTTTAATGAAGTGCTTTATGGTGCAGCAAATACTTGAAGTGCATGTGAATACCAATTTTATAGTGTGAATCCATCCAATCCAAGAACTGTCCACCCCCAGGGCCTCTCCAGATCTGCCCCCCTGGCACATCTCCCTGGAGTGGGGTCAGAGTCTCAAGACCACTTTCTTCCTCATCTTCCTTCTCCTCACAGCATGCTTGGCTTTTGAGCTCCTCCAAGGTTCTTTGGTCTTTAAGGTTGCTCTGGCTACAATCTTATTAATCCAGTCCAGGTGCATATCCCAAACAGGATGTGCTTGGTAGAGTCTTTTCTCTTGAAAAGAACATTAAACAAAGCCTGAAGAATTAAGAAAATTCCATGTGAAGCAATAGAACAGGGTTTGGTAACTGTCACCTGCTGTTCTAAAGTGTTACAGACTATACAGCCACACTAAAAATCCGTATTTGCTATAAATCTTAAGAATCCTGAGGCATCAGTTTTAAGACTTTGCTAATACCGGTGTATGATGCACAGTGATGTGTTTCAAAATCCAATTCAAACCTGAGTGGAAACTGATGCAAAAGTACTTGTTAGCATATATTTATTGACAGCCTGGACTCCACTTATCTTTAGATGTTGTTTGATGATTGATATACTGTGCTTTTAGCATTTTCCCAAAGTGCTAGCTTTAAGTGAAAGTAGAACAGATCAGAGCAAGACAAGTTTTTTTTTAAGTGCTGAAAATGAGCAGGGAATTGTAAAGTAGCATTTATTTAGTGCTTGTTGCACAATGGGCCAATGCAGAATTGGAAGGAGTTCAAAGTGAGTAAGGGTTTCTCTAAGTGACAGAAATAAGTTTCTCTTTGCAGTGTCTTTGAGCTTGGAGCTTCACAATACTGCTGCTTTGGTGGTTTGACTCCATGTTCTGGGAATTCCCATGTTGTGGAAATTTTTTGATAAGCGTTTTAGGGTGTTTATGAAATGTGGGTACTCAGTTGTAAATCCCCTAAGATGTGGTCATGGTGTACTTGTTGGGAATCAGCTGCAGCATTGTGAGAGTAGGTGAAGCCAACTATTAAACAAGAGCTTGGGAGCTGAGAGGCTCCCCAGAGCCACACTGCTGCTGGCCACCACCTCTGTGCTGTGCTCTGCCAGCACTGCAGCTCAGAGAAGAGATCTGCAGCTGCAGAAACTGTGCTTTTGTGCAAGGTGTGCAGACCTGTTTGGTGAATTTGTGCTGGGCCATGCCTAAGGTGGCTCTGCTCACTGTGTGTATCCCTGCCCAGTGTGCTCATAGCCTGTGTGTCACACCCAAATAAAAAGGGTCAGCTCCATCATTAAACATCACAACCTGTGACATGAGAAACATCTGGGATGCAGATGAGCCCTGAAGAAATTAAATGGGCTGCTCAGGGTCCAACAGTGATTTTCTAGAAAGTGGCAAAAGGCCCCAGATCTTGGGTTTATGTGCAAGTAATGAATCAGGAGGTTACTTGCTCTGGGCTTTCCAGCACCAAAGCCTGTTCAGTAGCCTCTGCTCAGGCTGCTGTGCCCACTGCTTGAACCAGAGGAGCAGTTCCCCCACATCAACCTTGAGTCTCCACTTGGTGGTCTCACTAACAGTATTTGCCTCCTGCTTATTTCTTTATTTTAAACAATAATTAGTCTAACATGGCTGACTATGCAATTACTACTGAAGTAGTTTAGCTGGGTTGCACTGGATTTTAAACCTACTTTCTCTCTTCAGATACTTATTTTAATGTCTCTCCAGTGCTCTGTCTTAAGATGATCTTGACCAATTTACTTCCACTCAATTACTGCTGTAACTGCTTCAGTGGATTAAGTGAATGCACCTTATGTGATAAACTTGGATTGTACCAACTCAGTTGATATTTCTTCCTTCAGATTTCCATTAAAGAAAGCCACAATTGGTCTCAGATAGGACCATGGTGGTGTGGTTGGCTGAAAGATCTGACACAAAGGGAGTGCACTGACATGGGCAGGAGATGTGGAGAGCTGCCAGAATCTATTGCAGGGTTTAGTTCAAGTTCAAGATGTGTTAAACAGGACATTAATGAAATTTGCAGATGATACAGAACTGGAAGGCACTGGAACACCAGTGAAGGATCTACTAAGAACTGATTCATTTTAGGAAAAAGAAAGTATTTCTGAAGGAAGGTTATCACATATAATGCTGAAGAGGGAGGAGAAAGCTTGGAGGTAGAAATGCTGTCACTGAGTGTCTCACTGCAGTTTAAATATTTCTGCATGTTACAGCCATGAAAAAGCCACTGTAATCCTGGGAGCTGTGTCTGAAAATACCCTTTTCTGGACAAGGCATTAACTGATATCACAATTTCTATCTTTGCTGAGCTAAAGGAACTAGAGCTGTACATAATGCCCGTGTAATATGTAAGTCTGTTACTGGCTGTTTGCAAAGCCCTGTCTGGAGCAGCATCAGATATGGAAAGCAGTTTCTATGCAAGTTGGAAACTTGGTTTTGAGCACAAACACTTGCTGAGAAATTCTGTGGAAATATATGGATAAATGTTAGAAGCTGGACATATCCCCTTCCTTGTGCTTTATGGTGTGCTTTTGGGCAGCCATGTATAGCTAACAATTTGTAAAAATAGACATCAAACCCAGGGCCAGTTCTGTGTGCTGGGAGCAGCTGACTTGTTTTTCTGATGGCAGTGAAGGTGTTATTTGCAGTTTCCCTCGCTTGCTGCTGGTAAATAAACTTGTAATCAATCAATAAACCACAATGTTCCTGGAGCATTTTAATTACATTTCCTCTTTCGAGGCTGTTTTGATATCAAGAGAACTTTTAAAAAGCCACCATCATCTTCCACAGAACTAAAACTGAATTGAAATGCTACCGTGCAATTTTGAGGTGACATTTTGATGATTACAGAGAAGGAGCAGCATAAACCCAAAGTCCTGGCTGTGCTACAGCCCAGGGCTGTCCCTGTGCTGGGCACTCAGACTGCTGGAGCTGGGCAGTGCTTTGCAGAGCCTTGCTGCACAAATACCCGTGGCAGAAAGGAGAGGGGGATTTAGGGGAAGGGATGAAGGACAGAAATGTCTTCAGCAGAGCTGTGGCCATGGTCTGCAGCCAGGCTAAGTTTCCCTGAGTTTTCACAATGAGTTACCATATCAAATACAAATGCTGAGGCCTTTGGCGTTGTGATTCCAGCTCTAACATGTTTTGATCTCTCTTGAAAGTTATTTTGAGATGAATATATCTGACTCAGTAATATCCTATGCTGTGCCAGTGTTTCTGTATGTGCACAGCACTTCTGCACCTTGTACCAGCATGGACTAAATTTAAGAAATAAAAGTAACCACACCAGGGTATTTATTAGTACAACACTAGTGACATATTGAAGTATCTTGAATGAAATCTGTCTCAATGCTAGCTAAACTCACACTGTGTTTGTTTGCAAATATGACTGACTTTGAGAAGTGTCTCAGCTTTAAATACGCAAAGTGATATGTTTTACTGAAGAATTCTGCTCTCCTGAGAAGACTGAGGTGCAGTAATGTCAGTGAGGAGAAACAGAGCACGTTTTAGAGTCCTTGCCCAAGACTGTGAGGTGGTTTCTGTTAACATCTCCCCCACAAAATATGTCCTACACTGAAGCCAATTGTCCAAAGTGTCTAATGTAAATACATGATAAAATTTGCATTGCCTACTTTTTTTGGCTACCAGAATTTTCAGTATTGATGAATTTCCAGATGTCCTTGCTTAGGCAAACACTCTGTACTCTTTGCTCTGAGATGTGATTAGTTTGTTAGTCATACCTTGCTGGCTTTGCATTTTGCTTCCACCTTGTTTTGCAAGCCCTGGATGGAGATGGTCTGTGAGCAACGCAGTTATTCAGGAATGGAAACTTGCTGTAGGTCTGATGGGTTCTTTTTAAAGGGATAATTTGGTGTTGGATGGATGGATGGATATGCAGCTGTCCTTGTTTTGGAGGGTGGTAACTGTCATGGGTGGGAATGGGGGCTTTTAGACCAAGTTTATTAAACCCTGGTATTGAGTCCCAAGGTGCAGAAAGGACCCCATTGCTTTCTAAACTCCTTTTCAGGGAGGAGCCCAGGGGGCAGCTGGATCCAATCTTAGCCTCAGATTTTGTCAATGGTTTAAATTTAAGGAACTATAAAGGTGTGATTGAATCACTTTGTTCTGCAGGTTTTAATGATGGCAAACTGAGAATACTCATATAAAATGAATCATTTATTATTACAAATGATCAGGCAAAAGATCTTAATCAGAATTGCTAGTAGTATAGTGATAATGCACTATATTAAAGCAATTACTGAAACAATTATACTAAAGCTAGCAAAAAGAAATATTTATTGATTAGACATTGATGTAACTCACCCATACCAGTGCTTGTGGGGAGATCTCTGTCTCTCAACCTCCAGGAGGTGCCCCTTGAGGGGCATCCACACCCAAGGGAGGAATCCCCACACATACACCCCAAGAAGAGTTGTGACACAAGAACCTGACTGCATGAGAGTGGACTGGACATTGATAGTACAGAGATTGGCTGACAGCCCTCTGACTCCAGTGGTTGCCTCCTCATGAGGATGTTAATTCAGGGTTTCAACATTCCCTGGCCTGGCCTGGTGCCCCCCTCAACTCACCCCTGATACATTTGCAAACAGGGCATTGTCTTGGTTGCATTCCAGAGGGGGATGTCCTGTCACAATGACACACCAGAGCTGCACTCCATCAGTGTTAGACTTAGTTAAACCTCAGCTCCTGCTAGTCTGAAATATTTATTGCTGTTTTATATGAATGAATATCTTTAGGTTTGCTTCTTAGAAGTTTTCAACTGGATTTTAGAACTAAGCCTCTTGGTGAATGTTGGGTTCATGATACATCAGTTGAAAATGCAGGTCCAGGCTGCTTGATGCCTAATCATGCCTGGGAAGGTGTCAGGGGCACCCAACAAGCCCAGGATGGTTGGCTGGTGTGGTCTTACTGTGCATGTTTGTGTTGGTTCCTCATGCCACCAGCACAAGGGTTTCTGTCAGCAGTCACCACATGTACTGGCTGCTCCTGTCCTCCTTGTAGGTCTTTTACTATGCATGAAAGGGCCTCAAGTGACAGGTCTTGGGACTGTCTTTACCCTCTGAAGACAGATTAAAAGGTGAGAACATATGTTAAAAGTAAACTGATGTCCAAATTCCTGAGTATCTCACTGAATAGGAGTTTCTACAGAACAGCAAACAGAACTGAAGTAGAGCATGATCCATGCATCTCAGAAAGTTAAGGATCAGAAAGCACATATCTGGCTGTGTGCTTTTGAGATGGCTCTTCCATCCCTCTTACCTGCACTTCTGGTACAGGTGGGTCCACAAGAAGCTGTGCTGAACTCCTGGGCTTTTTTTATATCTGTTCATATTTAATAAGCTAAAGGGATTTGTAGCTGGCAAAAAGCTGATGCCACAAAGACAAAAGGGTAGAAGAGACAACCTGTCTAAGCTAGCAGAGTAATTACATGGGTTTTGGGGGGTAAGATGAAGTGTTTGTTACTTTATGACAGATTATCACAGAGATAAATGCGAGCTTGGTTTCTGTAAAGGTGGCAGCCTTTGTTCTTGTCACCTGTGCAGTGAAGAAAGCAAGGGCACCTCTGTGATTTGCTTGTTCAGACTTTCAGCTTGGGCTGGATAAGTGATATGAGTAACAACCCCACATGGGCCCCCTGTACTGAAAGGCAAGGTGGAGAAAAAGCAAGTGGCATCTTTAAAAACATGTAAGCAAAGTCAACAACCCTCATGCAGCAGCAATCTTGCCCTGTTGGCTGTGTTGATCCCAACATTAGACCTGGAAAGGTCTAACTTGATACTGGAATTAAACCAGCAGGAAGTTCTAATGCTATAAAAAGGACAAGTTCTGTTGGTCTGTTGTATTGGTTTGTTCAATAGCTCATCAGTGATGGAATAAATGCAGGCTACAGCACTAACTAGACTGTGGGAAAATTATATTAATGGCAAAAAAAAAAGAAAAGGAAGTATTAATTGCAAGGAACAATTGTGGTACATCTGAAGTTGTGTATTATTGACCTCAAAATAGTGATGAAGCCACAAAAGGACATCTAGTTCAGGTCTTTCCACCTCCTAAGGGAATCAATTAGGAAATATCACAACCAAAATACTCTTTGAATTCTTTGGAGTTGCCATCATTAAACAGAAAGTGAGAATGAATATTTGATTACATATGCAATCAGGGGGAAAATGTGGTCTGTTACAGCTTTACTGCTGGTCAAGACTGTATTCACTAGAAGGTGATGTGTCTCTGCCTGGTGAGCCTTCAAATTCAGCCTCCCAAAACAGCTTTGGAAAGGTTTGGGTGAGTGGACACATCAGATGTAATTACAAAAATGATCAGAATATCAAAGAGCAAGACTGAACACAATGTGGGAGAAGGCTGAAAAGCACAGCTGAAGGGAGAAAAGATTGCAAAAAAAGTTAAAGAACTTGAAATTTTTTCAGACACAAAAGGAACAAGAGGTCACTGAAAAATTCAGCAGGGCTTTAAGAGGCAATTTATTGACTAGAGCAGCAGACATTTCTCAGAGAGATTTGATGAATTCTCAGCCTCAGTGCCCCCCTGGCAAGGTGAAGGTCAGACACCAGCTTTATAGAAAGCTGTCATGAGAAGTGGAGGAAATGCTGGATGAAATCAGGAGCTCTCAAGATCAGCCAAAATGGAACGAGCCTGTGATGGCTCCTAGTGCTCCAGAAAGACACCTTTGCTGAAGTGATGCTTTATCAAGTGGGCCAAGGATCAAATAATTTCAAAGAAGTGAGATTTTAAATCCTCCTCCCATGTGATGCCCTACAGCTCAGCCTGGTGCTCCTCTCTTCCAGTGTCATTGCTGTCTGACCCTGGACACAGGGGGCAGTTGAGGCACAGTGAACTCTGGACATGAGGTAGCATTAGACCTCATCCTCTAGACAGAGCAAGTGTTGGATATTTGAATGGTAATTAGTGAAGGAGGGAAAATTTGGTGCATGTGAAATATAGAGGCCTTTATCCATGAATGGCATTTATCTAAAGTTGTTTCAAGTTTGCTGATTGTAATGGTTTGTTTGCTTATGGAATTTGCTTTCTAGAGCTGGACCCCTTCCTTTCCCAGCCTCTGAGCTGTGTTCAGCATCTTGTGGAGTCAGAGCATATAAGCTCTTTGTGGAAAACAGCTTTTCTCACCAATAATTAGTCCTCTATCCTTGTTTCCCGTGAATCTCTGTAACTTCATTCAGTCACCCAGTGCAGAGATTCTTTGCTCATCACCAGAGCACCAAGCTTCTTCTCAGGGTTCTCTCTGACACAGCAGAGCGTATGACAGTCCTTTTATATATGACAGTCCTTAAAAATGTTAATAATGTTGGATTGGCTGTACTGGTGGAACAATCTCAAATGCATATGCTGCCACTGATCTCTTTTGCTTCTGTCTTGACCAGTCATTTTCATGTGTGAACACTTACATTATGCTAATCCATGCCTTGTTAATATATTTAGTATCAATTAACATAAGCGAGGTTGTTAAATGCTGTAATTTAAATGCTAGGCACAGCTATTTTGCCTGTGACAGGAAGGTATGAAAAATAATTCTAATAAATATTTGTAATCAAGAAACAACAGAGAAATTGCTTTTGAATAGCACTGTAACAACTAGAACACAAGTCCTGATGTTTTAGATTTACACTGCATCAGTTCTTTAACCAGCATGGATTTATGGGCAGAAGGGGTCGTGTATTTGCCAACATCAAAGGAAATGAAATTATCACGGATGCTTTTCATTACTCTTATTTATTTATTTTTTTCCTGCTGCTGCAAAATGTATCGAGTTGTAGCTTTATAACATCTATCCCATGAAGCTGACATGCAAAGCAGAGGTGAGTGGCAAAGGCCCTTTGGACTTGGTTCTTATTTCAAATGGAGAATTTCATCACTCCACGCAGGTCAGGATTAGCCCTGGCACAAACCCTTCTTTTGTAGCAGCTCAGTGCTGGAAGAACCATCCTCAGGATCTGTCCATGGTTCACACCCCAGACCAGACAGGTTAAACTTTTACTTCAACATGAAGTTGCAGAGAGCTCCCTTTGGACTGGGAGCTGATTCCCTGCAGGTACCTTGGGCAGCACTGGGGATGTGCAGACAGGAGAGTTGACCTGTGGTCACTGCCTGGGGCTGTGAGCAGCTGTGCCAGAGCTCTGCTTACAGGGGTGAGCCTGCAGCTGGGCACAGACGTGTTTCTCTCTCTATCCAGTTCCAGAACAATGGCAATACATGTGTTTAGCCACACATTTAAGTATTTGACAAAGCACAGTCTAAATTGCTGGTTGGGAATACACTCAGTTTTTGTGTAACTCTTGCTCAAATTGCAGCAATTTATGACCTTTTCATTGTGACCTTCCTCAGAATTTAGTCTGGTAGACTTGAGCAGATCCTGACACAACAGGGATTTCCTCTCTTTCTGCTTCTATTTTTTCCATCTCTTCTGATGTCTCTGGCAGTAATTCCTAGTTATTACAGGACACTGTGTTGTTTAGGTTGCCAGGCCCACATTAGAAGGCTGGGAAAGGTCAGTATACCCTGGTAGGAGGTTTATTGTCAGGGGTTGGGTGACTTAGATTTATGTACCTGGAGTGCTTCAATACCCCCAGCAGGAACAAAGAATCACTTTATTTGCATATTTTTTACACCTGTATCTAAGAGCAGTGAAGCCAGTGACTCTGCTGAGATCACAAGCAGTGAACCCATTTTTTTTCTGGTGTCGTTCAGTGAATTTGGAGGGATTTTTATCACTCCATGTGAAAGGACAGGGTGATATTAGATTTTCTCATCCAGATGCACTAAAGAGAAAAAATGATATATATTTTAGGTTCTAGTGGGTAGGTGGTCACCTCTGGGGTGTCTGTAAATTGAGGAGGGTAAGGTACAGGCAGAGCAGCAGTGGTGGGTGCTCCTCTGCCCTGGGACCCCGAGGAGCTCTCTGCCCAGCTGTAAGCCAACCTGCATCCTTTAGGTTCCTGAGGGCTGCTTTATTCCAGTGCTTTTCCCACTAGATTAATGAAATCTTGCTGACAAACTTCACAGCTCATGAGAGGGGATTGCAGAAGATTTGTTTCGTGGAAGCTGGCTGTCAATTTTTTCACTGTTGTTGCTTTGGCAAGAAGTAAATCTACACCAAAGAGTAAGTCTGCTGCAGAAGCCAAATGGAGGGGATCTGAAAAAAACCCAAAGGCTGATTGGAATTTACTGATCTGTGCCTGATGAGACATCATGAGTAGGAAACAGCAAAAACAACAATGCAATTTTCTGCATGTGTGAAAAGCACTTGATGGACAAGAGATTAATCTTGCTTTGGAAATATTATTGAACCAGAAACTTCTTCTTTTGTCCAAATGTATCTGTCTGGGGACTCTGCAGGAGGTGTGGGAATGTTTGAGTGACTCCTGTGAAACCGGCACAGGTTCCTGAAGCAGCAGGGTGTGCTGCTCCTTCCTGCAGCTCAGGGTTTGGCCCTGGTAGCACAGCAGGGATGCTGCTTCCCTGTCAGCACTTCTGTGCCTTAGGGGAGCTGTGCTCTGTCAGCAGGGCTTGTTCAACTCACAGAATCATATCCCAGAAAGGTTTGGGTTGGAAGGGACCTTAAAGACTGTGTTGTTCCTACCCCTGCCATGGGTCAGGGCACCTTTAACAAGGGCAGGCTGCTCCCAGCCCCATCCAGTCTGGCCTGGAGCTACACCTTAAAGGTGATGTGTTTCAAAAAGTGTTGATATTCAGTCCTGAAAGATACTCTCAAATGAGTAAATTAAAACCAGTGCAGGTATTCTGACCTGAATATCTGCATTTGGGTTTGCTTTGGCTGGGGTTATTGCAGACACCAATGTGCTGCCAGTGGCAGAAGTAGTGCCACAATGTGTCCTGGAGCTGTCTCCACCCTACCATTGGTACACCTTGAAATGGAATATTTTTAATTAGTTATTAAGTCCAGAGAATATCTGGATTGGTGTATTGAAAAGAATTTGAAAATATCTGTCACCAATGATGTGATTTGGGGGGCACTTCAGCATCAAGATGAATGTTATTATATAATTGTAACAGTTATAATTCAGTCTGCAGCTAGCACCAGAGAAATAGCATATATCCCTTTTATTGGAAGCATTTTTCATCTGCTGTGACCTTAATGTGAATTCTCTCACATAAATGAAGTTAAGCTGGAGTTACAGATGGAAATACTCACTGCTGAGAGACTCATATTACAGAAATCCGGCCGTTATTCCCCCAAAGAGGTGATTCTCTGCAAAATGCAGAAACCTCCAGATTTGTCAAGATTTTTGAGTGTCTTAACAGCATATTTTTCACATCATGTCTTTTCAGTTCTACATATTTCTGCCACGTAGGGATGCAACTGAATCTAGATAAAAACAAGCTTAAGAAACAGATTTTTTTCAAACCTGTTTTCCCCCAAAAAGCTGCTGTTTTCTTTTGTTCAAAGGAAGGTTGGATTTGGCTCCCATTATGATTTCAGGATTTCATCAGTCCTGAAAACATTTGTCGGAAATGTCAGTGATTTTAACAACTTGGGAGCTATTTAAAATTATTTCTTTCTTTTCCCCCCGTAGAATAAACATTATTTTGTCTTATGGATCTTATGGTAAGGAGGCTTGAGTTTGTAGATCACGTTATTATGCTACTTTCTCAGTCATCCCCAATCCTACTTTATTTACATTACTTTTATGTGTATGCTGGACTAATGAGCTTTCTGCTGCAATTTAGCCTCTATTTTAATTTGGTAAATGACTTCAGTATGCTGACTGCTGGCTGTAATTTTGTTGCATGTGTCACAGACCTTGAGGTTTCCATAGGGACGATGGAGTTCCCCATGATTGTTTGCACAGATGCTGATAAACCACTGCCCTTCCTCAGCTTGCTTTTGGCTGGGATTGCTGTAGCTACAGCAAGGGATCAGACACAACCTGGCTGTGCTTGGGTATTCAGGGCAGGCACCACATGTGAACTTCAGAGCCTGTTTATGTCCACTCTGCTGCAACATCTGCTCCATCTTGCACAGGTGTGGTGTAGTTTAAGGCACAATGAGGGATAATATTCCCAGGCGATATGTTAGGCTGATGCTGATGTACTGAGGTGCACCTTTGTGCAAAAAACGGTTGCTGAATTTGCTGCACACAGGTTTACAGGTTTACATATGCATTTGCAGGGTGGAAAATTCAGAGGGGCATAAACTTGGTTGAAAGTTTGGGATATGTGGGTGCTTCCCTTATTTTAATGAAGCCTGCCAAGCTAATCTCCACATTAACACGTTGTTTTCTCCAGCTTCAGACAGCAAAGATTTTACTGGAATAATCCTATCTTTCCCCTGCCCCCCCCCTCCCCAGCAGGAAAGATGACAGCATAGAACATGAACACAAAATTGTGAATTTTCCTTAAGAAAATTGTGCTTAACTTGAATTAAGAAATGAGAAAATGAATGTTGTACATCATTTCTCCTAAAGCATGATGCTGTTGATGATTAGAAAAGGAAAAATTCTAACTGGTTCAGGTGACCAGGAAGGTCAATGGCATCATAGTTTATACAGTAAGAGCGTGGCCAGCAGGACCAGGACAGTGTCCACCCTCCTGTGCTGGGTGCTGGGGAGGCCACACCTCAAATCCTGGGTTTGGTTTTGGGCCCCCCACGTCAAAAAAGACATTTAGGGGCTGCAGCATGTCCAGAGAAGGACAGTGGAGCTGGGAAAGGGTTTGAAGCACAAATCTGAGGAGGAGCAGCTGAGGGAGCTCAGGAGGCTCTGCCTGGACTAAGGAAGGTTCAGGTGACCTCCTTGCTCTCCACAACTGCCTGACAGGAGGGTGGTGGAGCTCAGCTTCTTCTCACAGGTAATAGAGACAGGACAACAGGAAACTGCCTCAAGCTGAACAAGGGGAGGTTTAGATTGGATATCAGGGAAAATTTCTTCACTGGAAAGTCTGTTAAGCCCTGGAACAGGCTGCCCAGGGAAGTGGTAGAGTCACTGTCCCTGGAAGTGTTTAAAAGATGTGTGGATGTGGAACCTGGGGACATGGTATAGTCATGGACTTGGCAGTGCTGGGTAATGGTTGGACTTGATGATCTTAGAGCGCTTTTCCAACTGAAAAGATTTTATGATTAAACATACAAACAGAATATCTCCTTATGTAACATATTTTTTTCCCTGATGTGATTTAACTTGACACTAGCTGAACTTACCTAGGGGTGTCTAATGGCTGCTTTTGTTCTCTTTTACAAGGCCCTACAGTGAGAAGTGAAATGTGAAATAAAAATTGCTGGTTAACTATCCACATTAGTTACCCAGCAGTTTGTGCAGCTGTTCAGTGACCTGAATTGTACATGGTTAGTTTGGAACATTTCTTGGGAGTGCACTAAAGCAAAAGAGAGATCTGAGATCATCCAGATGTCTTCTCTACCCTCTTCTCCTCCCTAATTTGAACTCACCGACTGTAGAATTGCTTGGAGTTAATTTATCAGTCACCCATGGAAATACCAAATAATTAAAAATTGCCTTTTCTCTCACAATGAGGCCTCTGACCATTATGACAAGACAGAAATGAAGCTGTTAACCTGGACTGACATTTATTGTTCACATTCTTTATGTGGTTTTGACGTATTCTCTTTAATGCTTCTTGGAACAAACCACCACTGAACTCCTGTCTGTCACTCAGCTTGCTTAGTTTGCAAGTTCCAGCAGTGCCAAGCTGGTGCTGGAGGTGTGAGCAAGGCAGTGAATCCACTCAACAGTGGGGAGGGATGTCCTTGGCATCATGCACAAAACCAGGTGCATTCCCCAGGAAATGTCTGTGTGCTTGGTCACAATACACATCCCTCTGAGCCTGTGGGTTCAGTGTTCACTTCCTCTGTCGTGGTCAGTGAGGCTGTGACGTGGCAGAAGTGCTCATGGATGAAGGTGAAAAGTTGATTTACTGAGCTTTGGGTTTATGCACATACCTGGTACTTGGTATTGGCTGCTTGATGTTCCCTGTGGTGTTTTTAGCAGCCCAGTCCCTGTTTTGTGAATAGTGCCATGGCTGCATCAGTGCTGTCACCAGGACCATGAATATATTGCTGTCTGGTGGCCAGGTTATCATCATCCCCTCACACAAACCAATCATGATTGGGCTTTGTGATACAATGTGGTGCAGCATTTGCTCTGGTCTCTCTTCATGCAAAGGGAAAAGGCTTTTGGGATCTTGTGTTACCACTGTCTGTCAAAATTCCCTTAAAAACCCATTCACTCATTCTGTATGTGAGACACCTCATGACATCCATGACACTTACATGACATTCATATACTGCTTTTCAAATGACATTACCCTTTTCTGTCATGGTTGGCACAGTCCAGTGCTGGTGTCCTGCTCCTTAGCCTTCTCTGTGGCTGATCATTCAGGTTAATATTCTCTGGGGTTTTCTGCTTCAAACCATCTTGAAGTTCCTTGTGTATGAATTTGATAATTTTGAAAGGCAAAACTTCACTTGTCACAACGTTCAAACAAATTTCATGAGGTAATAGTTTGCTTTTCATTACTGAAAAGTGAGTTTTTCCTCTTCAGGCATCACTGTATTGGTATCCTGAGAACAAAAGGTTGCAGCTCTTGATTCCTCTGCATGCAGCCTCCTCCCAGGCATCCTTGGCTGTGCTGTTCTTACTCTGAGTGTGCTGGCTCCACATCCCATTTCAGGACTGATCCGTGTCCTTCCCCTCACGGATGCTGTTATGAAATTCTTCCAGGTTTTCTGTTTCCCTATCACTAAATCACACCTTTTACTGTCAACTTGGGCACTGGGACAGGCTCTGCAGAGAAGTGATCAGAACACCAAGCCTGACAGAGTTCAAGAAGAGTTTGGATGATACTCTCAGGCACTTGGTGTGACCCTTGAGGATGGTCCTGTGCAGGGCTAAGGGTTGGACTCGATGGCCCTTGGGGGTCATTCCAGCTCAGCATATTCTGTGATTCTGTGAGTGTCCTTGCCAAAGTCTTGTGTTTTGGAGGGCAGCACAGCCATTTCCTAGTTCCTGCTTCCTGGCCTCTGTTTAGCTCTGGCCCTTCTCCAGAGTGGTTCACATCACTGTTGTTCACCACCTTCCTTTTGATTTTGTCACAGCAATGCTGGCAGACTTTTCTGGTCACCTCCTGTCTCTCTGGCCTTCTCCCTGGCTGTTTCTTGCTGTCACCTTTACAGGGTTCATCACGGTGTCCTGTTGCCCATCTGTGTGTGTTTGCTCCCTCCCACTGGCAGTGGTGTGCCAGGACAACTGTGCTCACTGGTCCTGCAGCATCCCCCCACCTCCTGCCATCAGGGATTTCTCCTTGCTACCCTTCAGGAGACTGCTTGTGTCTCCTCTGTTCTTTCAAGTGTTTATCTGGAAACAGTCTCCCCCTGTTTACAGAAGAAATACTCCAACTGAAGATATAAATCAGTATCTTCCTCGTGTTTTGTTGAAGTTGTTACTAGGAATGTAAAGTATTCCCTTCCTGAGCTCTCAGCTCTCTGTTTTTGAGTGTGACATCCTTAGGGCAAACCTTAGGTCTGCTCTGTGGAGATCTGCCCAGTTTTATTACTATAACAAAGAAGAACCAGAAGACAATAATGTGGCTTTATGTTCAGCTTTCACTATGCTGCCTCACATAGGTTGAACAGTCCCCTGTCCTTTTTCCATTTGATTTCCTTTAAGCACACAAATGTTTATGAGGTGACTATTGCAGTCACTTTGTTTGTCTTTGCACAGCTGTGTTTCCTATAGGCTGGAAGGCAAGTGGCTTTCCAACACTTTAATATTGTCACTGCCTTATTTACATGAAAATCTAGATGATCCCAAAGCTTAAAGTCTCATCTACTCCATCTGATTTCTCAGCATTATTATTCACTGGTTTTCATTTAATGAAAAATATATTTCTCCCAAAATGGAAGGGAGGACCTCTAGCCTCTGAGGTCTGACAAAGCAAGCTAGCGTGGGAATTGGCTTTGGGCCTGCAAAGGTGCAGTAATGAATATTTTAATAGTTTTTGTTCTGCTATGTTGTCCTTACAGAGAGCAAAAGATGCCTCTGAAAACATCCTCGTTTCTTATAATGGCTCACAAGAGGAGAAAATGCTCTTGTGTGTTGTTGCCTTTATGGAAGAAATACTTCCAAAAAATAGATGCTGAGAAAACAGCTCAGCTGTGGTGAATTCTGACTTTATGAAAACCTAGAGTAGGGACACCTCTTTAGTCCTTGCATTGATAAAAAGGTAAACAGTGGCCCACAAAGATTCCCAAACACCTCTTACAGGTATAGACCAGAAAAAACCCTGCCTCATCTTGGTGTCTCTGTGATCAAGCTCGTTTCCAGGGGCAGAGCAGATTGTCCCACGCTGCTTCCATTTATCCCTGTAGGTCTTTGCAGTGGCTCTTCATGTTTGCTCATGATGGACTTGGCTGTCAGGCTTCCTGCTTTGACCTGGGCCAATGTCAGTAAGTTAGTGACACATATTTGCAGTAAAGAAATGCCCCTTAATTGTATTGGTTGGTGTAGCTGAAATCTGAGCAGTGTAATCAAAGAGTTATTTTTAGTAATGGTAGAGGAATAAAGGAAAACCATGACTACTACTGTGAGAGGAGTGATGTGCTCACCTCTCTGCTGCGGGGTCAGTGCTGGGGGTGCTGCACTTGGAGCCTTGCCAGCAGCCCAAGCATGTGGCAGTGATGTTCTTCCTCTTCAGTGTCCAGCTGCAGCTGGTTTTGGTAATTTCCTATGATGGTTTTGCACCTTGGACTTCCTTGGTTGGTCTGGTGCCTCAGCACTGAGATGACCTGAAGGATGAGTCCTTTGGCACTGGGGGAATGTCTGCAGTGCTCTGGTATACTGAGGTGGATGTGGTATCTCTAAGTCCTCATTTAAGCAAGAAATGACTCCAAAAATCAGGCTGGTAGTGGCTCAGGAAGGCTCCTGCCAGGTCTTGTACAGAGCCTTGGACTTAGGGTCAGGCAAAGCATTGAGCAGAGGGTGTTCTGGCACAGACAGCTGAGGACAGCAACTGGTTAAAAATTTGCTAAGCAACAGAAACCCTCATTTAATTCACTTAGAAAAGGATTATTTTCCTTCTTGCTTTTGATTTCTTTTTTTTTTTTTTATCAGATAGCCAAGTCTCAATATCTCATGAACTGCTTTGTAAATCAGGGAGCTGGAGGAGAGGACAAGAGTCTGTGGGCAGCTCTCCTGGTGAACGGGCAACTTTTGCAAGAGGGTTTTGTGTTGGTGCCTGTGCAATAAATGAAAAATGCATTTCTCCTGCTCCCCATGGCTGCCATCCCTCTTGGAGCAATCCATGCCCAGAGTATCACAGGAGCAACTGTTCTGTGTCTGTACTGCTTGTCACCATGGGTGGGAGTGGTTTGTGCCAGAGCACTGGGCAGTAATTGGGCCAGTGCCAGTGGGTCCCCATTGCAGGTGTTTGACCAGTCTGTGAACACAGCTGAGAGCAGCAGCCCTTGCATTTCTGTGTCAGTGCTCGAGTGGCATCATCCCAGCTCCCAGTCTGCTGCTTGTAGCTCTCAGTTCCTTGCTGGAAGGATTCTGTTTACATCCAGCCTGTAGAGAAACTGCTCTACAGAGAACCTGCTCAGGTGAGCAGAAAGTCACCTCTGCCTCTGGCTTAAAGTGAAGCACTCCTTGGGTAAGTGTAAAATGCTTCCCAGAAACAAGTGTTAGTTACTGGAATATGAAAAAGGAAAATACTTTTAGTTTGAAGCACATAGAAACTCTGGCCAAGGTCTCTTTCCTAAAATACTCAGAAGGGAAGAGGAGTCAGTCATTTCAAGCTCTATTTAGGCTTTCTAAAACAGAACCTACCTGGAAGCACTCAAAAGTGGTAGATACAGAGAGAATGGCAAGGGCTGGTACAGACAGGCAGTTTTCAGGTTTTATTTGTGTTCCTGTTATGTGAGTGCTCACTGCTCTAATTTGAGAGACAAAAATAATACACCAGAATGAATTTCACCAATGTCCAGTTTTAAAATCTGGGTATATCTGAGGCATTCCCTTGTTAGTCCTGCAGGTGGATGTTTCCACCTGTGCCTTGCAGGAGAGGATGGCTGATAACCCAGTGTGTCCCTGGGTAACAGGGCTTAGGGAGGTGGTGTTTTCCTGACAATGGTCCAGATTTCTGCATGATGAAAAAAACCAACCTCCCCCTTTACTTTCCTGTATATACCCACAAAAATGCCAAAATACATAGTTCAGGGCACAGACAATGCAGGTCTGGCTCTGATTCACACCAGTGGGTGTCTTTAGCTGGAAGCACAGTTGTGTCAGGGCACAGAGCCATCCCCATCCCTCTGACCTTGCTCCTGGGAGATTTCCATCCCATACTCCTATCAGCTAGCTGGTGATACAACTGCCTAATTGAAGATGCTATATTTGCATTTATTAAAAATAATGAATTGCTTTTTCTGACCAAGCCTTCTGGCTGCATCCAGAATCACTGTCAGTGTCTTACTGCTTTGCTCTGATGCTTCAAAGTCTCAGAGATGCTTATTAAAAACAATAGTAGAGAGTTATGAGGCAGAAAGAAATCAGGAAGAGGATCAGTGAATAGTATTAGGTCATGGTTCTAGTAGTCAGTAGACAGAGTTTATAGGGTATACAGCAGTGATAAAAGGGTGGAACAGGATTTAATGGTTGGCAGACAATAATGGTGGGTTAATAGTGACCAGTGGGGACATACCTGCCCTGCTAACTTAGCTCAGGAGAGGGTGAACACAGGCTGCTGCTGGACCTTTGCTGTATCTGTGTGTGCCTGGCACGTGTCTGCCCTTCGTGTGGGTGACACTGGTGACCCCTTTTCATAGGGGACATTGGGGAAAGAGAATTCCTGTATTGCTGTGGCAAATACCCTGAGTCTTTAGTGGTTATGATGCTTCTGTTCCTCTGAGGTTTTCAGCTTTGAGAGGAAGCATCTGATTTTTGAACTGGGGATTTGGGAATCTCTGCTCATCTGCCCAGGCCCGGACATGGTCCCTCTTGTCCTCATTCTTGTATCTTTGAGCCATACAAATAAAAGTGCTTGCAACCACTTATCCCTATGATTTCATACAGATCTGTCAATACTGGTTTCCAACCAGGACTGATCTTTCTCTCAAGTTTCAAAGAAAACTGAATAGTTACATTTGCCCTCTGCTTTCGTATGCCATGCTGTGCAGCATCAGGGGTGCAATTTTGTCTTCCCAAATTACTTCTTTCTTGGGTATCTCACCACATGGGCAGCCTGATCTGTCACTGCCAGGCCAAGGTCTTTTTGCATGGCTGGGATCCAACTGATGTCAGGAGGAATCCTGACTTTCAAGGTGCTTTTTGATGTAAGGAGGTTACAGTCAGGTGGGGGGTTGTCTCTTCTTCCAAGGGACAGGTGATAGGACAAGAGGAATTGGCCTCAAGGGGAGGTTTAGTTTGGGTATTAGGAAAAACTCCTTCACCAAAAGGGTGGTCAAGCACTGGCACAGGCTGCCCAAGGCAGTGAGACAGTCACCACTCCTGGAGCTGCTTAAAAGATGGAGATGGGACACGTGGCTGAGTGGCAACCTGGGCAGTGCTTGACTTCTGCTGTGACAGTTTGCTTAGATTGAAGATTCCATTTCTGACATCTTGGAGACATCTGCCATGGCCTCTGGTTACTCCCCAGCCTTTGCTGTCTGCACAAGTGCCAAGAGCAGTGATTTTCCACATGCCCACTGTAGCCTATCTAATATTTTAATGCGTAAACGCAAATAAAATATTAATAAACTATAAATATTTAAATTAAAAAAGAGCTTAAGAACCTTGTGCAGATTTTCAGTGTCTGGTGGAGATTGATGTAGTCTGAGGGACCCCTGTGTGGATCTGGGTGGCTGGAGAAGCCTGTTACCCCAGGGGCAGGAGGCCCAGAGCTGTGGCTGGTGGGGAGGGAAGAGTGAGGGTGGGTAGGAGGCAGGGAATGCTGCACAAGCCAGGAGAGGCTCCCCCCACAATGACAAAGTGCCCCAAGTCTCAGGAAGTTTACACCTGCCTGCAAACTGATGTGTTTCAGTTCAGGATTTTGGTATTTAAAGCAGCACCTTCACCCAGGCATTCCTCACAAAGAGTTCAGTGAATGTCTTTGGAGTTGTAAAACAAGAAAAAAATAAATTATTTTGTGTAATGGCTTTAGGAAGCAGGAACTAATGAGAAGCTCTTTGCTGGTGTACACTGGGGATGCAGATACCCCTGTGCTGCAGCGTGTGAGGAGCAGGTAAGGCAGGACTGTGCTTCCAGGGACACCAGTGCTGGGCAGCTCCTGATCCAGGGGGAGCTGGGATCTGTGTTTGAGGGAATCTTTACTGCAGAGTTAGAGAAAGTTGGGAAAACTTGTTGAGACAAGATGGTATTGTCTCCAGTGCAGGAATGAATTTCTTCTGAAAAACACAGTATTTGCACAGATGCTGCCTTAATCTCAGTCACCATGTGCAAGCAGAAAGTTAATTTGGGTCCTGACGCCTGTCACAGTATATTTAACTCCTTCTGTACCTGAGCACTTGCTGTTTCACCTTCTGAGGAAACATAACCAGGTGTGTAGCTGATTTTCTGAAATATGACAGGACTGAAAAAAATGCTGGGAACTGTTCTGCATTCTCCTAGCCACTGGCTGTTTGCAGAGTTTTGTTTCAACAGTTTATTGCTTTAATCTCCTTTAAATGTGTACTTGGCAGAAAAATAAGTTATTAACTGTCTTGCATGTTCTTCTGGAGTGCGAGAGAGGATGTGAAGGAAAAGGATCGTGGTGAAATTTTCTTGTTTTCCCCCACTGCACTTAGTAATTTTCCTCTGACTTTTCTGCTTGAGAAGACTGGTGGAAATTGCTGCTTCCCACCTTTCTGTCAGACTCTTAATTAGCAGGAGCACGCAGCCTGCACAGCTGGGGCTTTGATGCCTCGCTCCCTGTCGCTTCCCACTCACATTTCCGTTCATTCAGAGTTGGTACCCAGCCCTGGCTTCCCCTCCGAGCCCCTCAGCATGTCCACAGGACTCCAGTTTAGTATTCCCTGGAAGAGCTGCACTGATGCTCTCTCGCTAGACCTACAGGCTGCTGGTTGGAGCCATAAGGGAACAGGAGGAAGAATTAGCCTGTGTGTTTATGTGGCTGTGCTCCAGTAAATATTTTGATGCATCTGCTGCCAGCTCTGGTCTGAGGGAATCTACCTAGCATTGAAATTTTGATGGGGAGCTGTTTTGAATAATAACAGTGCAGCCGGCTGTGAGTCAGTGCATGTGTGTTGACTTAAAAAAAACCTCAAAGCTTAACGCTTGCTGAACGCTGAGCTGCAGTGCTTTGCTTTTTCCCTCCTCCTTCCTTCTTTTCTTTCTTCTCTTGACTTCCTCTGGTTTGTTTTGTTCTTGGGAGCATTTCACGTAGATTTTATTCACTGTCAGTGGAGGGGTGGGGTAAGAATAATTTAAAAAAAAAAACAACACCAAAAAAAATCCCAGCCAAAATAAATCCTCCTCAAAAACTCCCGAGTAGCTTTTGCAATGGGTGCCGTGATGGGTACGTTCTCTTCTCTACAAACCAAACAAAGAAGACCATCAAAAGGTAAGACCTCCTATTATGCTTTTCCTGTCCCTTTCATATATTTGCTGTGGGAGAAATTTGTATTAGGAAGGGAGGAGAAAATGAACATGTGCCACTTGCAAGGCACCTGGCAATGTTTTTCTGTAATTTGCAGAGCAGAGTGGGATGCAAGGTGGTGGGAAAAACGTGTGGGCACGAGGAAATTGCTGTGGAGGGGCTTGGGGGTTGACAAGCATCTGAAATACTGTAATCCTTCATGCAGGCATGTATGAGGAGGAGAAACTCAGTGGCTCCATATGCAGAGCACTTGCAGAAGAGACCTGTTTATTTCCAAATCCCATGCTTTATAAACCCTTTGAGGAGGGAATAAAATGTAGATACACAGCAAATTCTTCCCAGTGCCTTGGGGTTTCTGTCTCAGGAAGTATTGTTAGAGTCAGTGTTGCATATTCAGTAATCCAACACCAAGTGTGCAGTACTAATGATGTGTGTTTTATAGAGATTAGCAAGAGGGGGAAAAATTAGGATGTTCTTGTAAAGAAGAAGAGGAGCAGAAGCTCATAAAAAAAGAGAAAGTAAGCAGCAATCCCAGGGATATATTTATATTTAAATCCATAAATACTATCTGTAAATACTGATTTTTCAGGAGGTCTGGTTTTTGTAGTATTTGCTTGAGCTTTGCTCAGTTTTCTTCAGGGTGAATTAATAAATTCTAGGGTGTTGCTGAGCAGAAAGTTGAAAGCACTGTCAGGGGCATTTCCATACTGTACAGCATGAGTATTGTTTGGAAAGCAAAAGGAAAGACTCTAACTTCAGCAAGTCTTTCTGCTATTTGTAAATATTCCTGCCAGAACCTCTGTATTTAACAGTCTCTGGGTATTCCTAGGGTAGGTCTCCATTTCCACTGGATCTGTAGCTCAGTTATATGTACTTTTGAACTGCAAGTTGGTATGTATTTCCTTGCAATTTAAATTAAAAACTGTCTTAGGAAATATCAAACACCAAGTAATCACTCAGAAGAGAAATGGGCACAAACTGTGCAGGGGATTTAATTGTGGGAAGTTGGTGAGCAAGTGTAAAATTCTGTGTTCCTGGTAACTGTAGGGTAATGTTTAACATTAGGGTTTGTGGACATGGTTTACAGTTCACCTTCCTGTGTTATTCTAGTGCACCCATGATTGTACAGTAGCCTGGGACATGTGTGGTGTTACTGATAATGCAGGGATAGCTGTAATACTGTGAGCACTGAGTTACACCTGCAGCTGGGAGACTCGTGTTTGGGCACAGAAGCACACAAGGCTGAGCAGGAGGTTCTGGGCATGGTGGCTGCTCTGTCACCAAGGGGACTCTTGTCCACCTGAGAGAAACCTGAGAGCTGCAGCTGATTTCCACTAAACGTAGGTAATTTGTGGTTGAACAGAACTTTTCTCTGTGACTTTGTTGTCTTGTGATTGGCTCCATAAAAAAAGGGATGCAAGCCACTGCTTTTTGTTGGAGGTCATGAGCAGTTCAAATCCAGCAGCTGGTCACACATTTTTACCTTTACAATGGAATTCAATCTTGCTGATGCCTGCTGGCAGTGGTTATTCAGCTATATTTATCAATCAAGAGTTACCTCCTCTTGGCTCTGATGTGTTATCCACATGGTGTTGCTGGTTAGTAGAGCACCCAGTTGGAAAAAGCAATTTGGAGGAAATTCCTTTGATTTTTCTTGGCTATTTTCAAAGCCAGTACAGAATTTTACACCTTTCTAGGTTTACCTGTCAGGAAAGAGCATTACAGAACAATGCTGCTGGTTTTGGCTGTCTTCAACCAGTTGCAAATGTTTCTCTAGACTGATGCCCAAATGATCCCTCAGGTCTCCAAACAGCAGTGGCAGAGGTAGGTTTGCTGGTGTGTTTTACACTCACTGTTAGGACTTCACCTTACCAGCAACAAAACACTAATGTGTGCTGGGCTTGAAAACAATCTGAAATGGTTATTTGTCTGGGAGCTAAATAGTTGGTAGAAGTCAGTCACTGCTACATGATGGAGTCCTTAGCATTGTCCACATGTTCTCTCAGCATCTCTTCCAGCCCTCAGCCACCCTGGTGGCCTCTGCTGGACCATGGTCTAACATAAGCATGTCTGGGTTGTTCTGGTGAGCCCCAAACTGGCCCCAGCACTCTGGGTGTGTTTGCCCAAGTGCTGAGCAGAGGGGAAGGATCACTTGTCCCACTGTTGGGGCTTCTGGTTGGTGATGCCTGGGTGTTACTGCTCTACTGGATATTGCTATGTCTGTCTTTGCTTGAATAAAGTTTTTATTATTAGATTATCACACATTATTATATATTATTTATTATTTATTATATCTATCAATGTGTTTATTTGGCTATTTCAGGACTTTATGTAGGAGTTAAATACAGCCTGTAAAACAAGGGCTTGGAGAAATAGTTGTAACAGTTGTGTCCACACCTCTGCAAATGCTCTCTTGTCCTGGTAAATATGTGTTCTTCTGAGCAGCTTGAAGATAATTTCTACAGCCTCTTCTAGCTAAGTAGCTCACACCTCTACCTGGAGCTCTGTATCTCTCGTGTAATAAAGTAAAAGCAAAAAATAGGTGTTGTTTCAAGAATAGTTAAAATAAACAGGTCATGTCTAAACTGAGGAGTTTCCAGGGATCAGTTAATACCAGTAAGCACACGGTGGGTCAGGGCAGAGTGGGCTCAACTGGCCTGAGCTGAACCCTTCCAGCTTCAGCCCATGACACTGCTCCTCTGCCTGTGCTGTTCCCTCCTGCTTGTGGGTGTGTCCAGAGTGCTGCAGTGGGACTGGAGCCTGGTTTGGTTATTCCAGCTGTGAGCAGCAATGCTGGAGAGGTCATAGTGTAGCACTGATCAAGAGCACAACATTTAATTCCTCTTTCTAATGAAAATAGGGAGCCTGAATCAGTAAAGGCAGGAGTGACACAGAAATTGTCTTTAAGTGGAGAGCAGTGGTCCATCAAGTGTGAGCAGGTCCAGAAAGCCTCTGAGAGAGGACAGTGTTGTGGATCTGTAGAGGAGGAGACCATTTGCTTGGCTCAAATGTGGAAACTTAATCCAATACAACTGAATTTTGCCCTGGTGGGTTGGGGACTTACACACCCTGTCCTGATGGGTAAAGATTTCAGCTTCTTAGACTTGTAATCCTCTCAATAAAGCTGCAGAAGCTTTCCCTGTTTGCTGTGGTGTCCCTGGATGGTCTGTGAGATTTGTGCTGTTTGCTTTGGGAGGGGCTTGGGGCAGTTCCACCAATTATTTGTCCTTGATTGATGATATTTTAACTTCATTTACTGTTGGGATTCTTGTCTGCCATTTCCAACATTCTCAGTTGGCCCACTAAAAGATAATACCTCTCTCCACACTGTTCACTTTGCTGGTATCTCAGGCCAGCGTTCCTGGGATGCTGGTGGGGCCTGGCTGGGGTCCTGGGGACAAGCAGCAAAGGTGGCTGGTGACCTCCTGGGCTGTTCTTGGCAGAGCATCTCCAGCAGAGCAAGGGGTGATGTTCTGCTCTGTGCAGCACTGGTGACACCCACAGTGCTGTGTCTGGTGCTGGGCTCCCCTCTGGGACAGGTGAGCACTTCCTGGCCTTGGTGCACTGAGCAGTCATGAGGAATAATGGTCAACTGGAGCATCTGACATACAGGGAGACACTGAGAGAGCTGTGATTGTTCACCCTGCAGCAGAGGAGGCTCAGGGAGGTCTTAAGCAGGGTGTATAAATGCCTGATGTGGGGAGCAGAGGTGATGGAGCCAGGCTCTTCTCTGTGGTGACAGAGCAACAGGCACAGACTGAAATACAAGAAATTCCACTTTAGTATAAGAAAAAGAAATTACTGTGAAGGTGACTGAACACTGGAATAGACCCCCCAGAGGGACTGTGGAGTCTTCAAGCTTGGACATACTCAAAATCCAACTGGATACAGTCATGAGCAACTTGCTGTAGTTAACCCTGCCTTAAGCAGGGAACTGGAGGTCCCTTCCAACCTTATCCACCCTCTGGCTCTGGGATTACTGTTACTTTAAAAACCCTAAAGATACAAGGATTTGGGTTATCAGGAACAGGATAAGACATTGAGCTCAATATGAAGCAAATGCCAACCAAGCTGAGGAGTCCTTGGTCCTCTCTTTAGCACATTAGTAGTTAGTGCTTAGACAGATGATTGAGATAGGCTTGAGAATTTCAAGCTGCTGGTGTATCCTCCTGCAAACATAAGCAATAAAGCAATAAATGAGGAGAAAAAAACCAGAACAAAACACAGAACTAAAAGACAGAAGGCCAGCACAGCAGATAATACGCACAGAAATGCATCTCTGATTTCAACTAGATGCAGAAATAGAGATTTTTTTGTGTGTGTTTTTACCGTCTGCATCCAATCCTGACCAAATTTGTGGTTAGAATCAGCCATTTCCATATTTGTCATGGAAACGTTCTGTTTAGCAGATTGCTGAAACGGGGAATTTCTTGTTTTGACTGCTCTCTGTACCTCTGGGTTCTTTTGTTTGTTCTTTTGTTGGTTCTTTCTGTTCTCTAAGTCCACACAGCCCCCCCAGTGAAAGCAAGATGTAACTTGACTGTTTTTCAATACCTGCATCTTGCTGGGCTTAGAGCTCCAGGCTGCAGCTCTGACCCCGAGGTCAGCAGCAAGCAGCACCACTTGCAGTTGATAATCTGACTGTGTTAAATGTGAGTAACCATGTTTTGATCCACAACCACCCAAACCTAAAGTAGCAAGAGGGGTCTGGTGCAGTTTAATTTTGCTAGAGCTAACAGCAAAAAATTTTGCTTAAAATGTCAGTTGTGCCATTTTAATAGTGAGCAATTTCTAGGCTTTGTTTTGAAATGGCTTTTTGTCCAAAATGATGAGATTTTGTGCCTGACCAGCTGTATTTCCAGCTGTTTTACTTGCTAGGAAACTAACTCTGCTTGACTTGGCAGTCTTCATAAGAACATCAGATTGCCCTGAGGTCCTATGGTTGCTGGGTCATGGCTGTGCCCTTTCACCTCCCTGTGCTAGAATAACCTGCTTCTCTGCTCAAAAGGGGGAAAAGTGGTTCAGCAGCGTTTTGAGGAATGAACCCTTTTCAGCCTTAGCCATGGAATGGAGATGATAGATTTGGGCAGGAACCTGCCCTGTGATTTACTTTGCCCAGTACACGTTGCAAAGAAAAGCTTTGAAGTTTCCCTTCTCTTGCTTCTGCTCCTCGGAGAAACTTGAAAGCCTGTCCCTGTTGTGAAGAGTGTGTGTGCCCTAAAGGGACTCAGGCTGCAGGGCCCTGTGCCCTGGGTGTTTCCTCAGCTCACCTGTTTTCCTGGCTGTGTGGCTGAGTCACTGTGATGGGTGGCACAGAGGTGAGGGAGTTGTTTGCCCCAGCTTTCCTGTGCCCTCCCAACAAGAGCTCACCTGAGTGTGGGTTAGAGGTGAGCAGGACTTATGGACTCCTGACTCCTTGCACTCCCCACTCCCACATCTTTCAGCCAAAATTTCTTTAGCTCCCATGCAGTTGCTGGATCTAAATTTCTTCCTTTGCCTTCAGTCGACTCCTGGCACTGAGGCAGAGGGAATCTCAAATAGCTGTTTTTAAGAGTGGGTAGCAATGACAAAATTAAAATAAGCTATGTGTGTCCCTGATTGCTTCCCAGAGGCATCCAGCTCCTGCCTGATATGCTGGAGTCAGTTTGGAGGTTTGGAATAAAGTAAAATAGATGGAGGAAAGTACCCTGCAGAGTGTTCTATGTTACATTAGCATATGTATATGCTGAGTTGCTGCCCCTAGGCAGGGACACCCTGTGCCTCTGCTGCATGCAGCATGTCCACACAGAGCCATGAAAACCCACCACAAAGAAAAGAGGAGATCAGAGACTTCAGCTCTGCATGCCAGTGGGCTTCAGTGCTTTGAAGTTTCATTTTGTTCCACAATCATTTAAAAGAGTAAATCAGAAAATACTTTCCAACTTGAAAATTCCAGCTTTGGTAGCCTTCTAGCCTTTATCATCACCAGCTCTTCCAGTGTGCATAACTTCATCTTTGATGGGTGAGTAGGAAGCACTAGGATTTTTTGCAACTGAAAATATTTAACACTGTAGATGTGAAAAGCTTGGAACTCAGCACTGTGCAGAAGTTCTGAGCAATTCCTAACTTTATAACTTTTAATGTCACCAGATATGTAAACAGGAGTTAGTAAGGGTTGTACAATTTTTTGAGGAAAAAAATCTGTAAAAAAGCAGACCAAGGTAAACCTCATTCTGATTTTAGTAAAACATGAGGGGGAAATAAAAATCTTTTAATTCTCCACTTACAAACCTGCAGTCAAAAAGTTTATCTTGCAATTTACTTATGGTCTGCTAAAAACCTGAAGATTTACAAATTTTTCAAATAGTAAGCGGTTTTCTTTTTTAGCTGAAATGTTTCATTAATCAAAATCATTATTATGATTATTCACCAAAACTTTCCAAAGCCTTTATTGGCTTGTGATTTCATTGTATCTTTAGATGTGAGTGCATAAAGGTAACTGCTGAAGTACTTCCTTGCAGTGGGGGATGGACCTGGGTGATTATGCCAAGTGTTGTGTTTCTTACTCAAAATCATTACCCACAAAATGCCGTGGCACAGAGATGCAGAAATTTTGGGTATCTGTTCAGGGTCCCTTCATCCTGTCACTGCTCATACCATGGCTACTTGTAAAGTAAGAACCTTCTGCATTTCTCTGAGGCATAGATTGCTGAAACCAGAGTGTTCCAGGCACCCCATGCAGAAGGGGACCCCATGGATTGGGTACCAACTGGGAAAGGCAGGAGCTGTGTAGTAGCACAGCAGCATTTTAAACCAAGATATATTTATGGTTCCAAGGAAGGTATTTAATTTTTGCCCTTTTATTTATTCTGAGGGGCCAGAGGGAAGGGTAATAATTGTCATTATGATATGGACTGTACTTAACAAACCAAAAATTATTAAAAGTCTAAACTACATCCATGTTTTCAAAATAAGCAAGTCCAAACCGAAGGCAGTTGTGCCCAGATGTCTCCAATCTGTGTTTGTGGCGGGGGGATGTTTTGGTCTGAACTGAAAAGAATACAGACAGTGGTAAGTTTGTTTCTACCTCATTTCTGCCGGCACTGCTCGGGGTAGGGAGGGCCTGAACAGCTTGAAGAAAGCAGAGTAGGAAAGCTTTGGGTTCCCAGGCAGGGTGGGAGGCAGGGAAGGGCTGTGTGCCCACAGGCAGCGGGGCAAGAGCAGCTGAACTGACCCCGGGCAGGCTGAGGGAGGCTGGGCAGCTGGGAGGGAAGCTGCCCTGGCTGTGGTACCAGGATATTTTAAGCAAGACATGAACAGGGTAACAGAGCCGTCCTTTGCTGGCAGAGCTCTACTACATCTGTTTGGCTTTCCTCAATCCAAACATTACTTTCTTGACATATTCAACAAGCACAGCTCTTCACACACACACACCACTGTTTGCTTTTCTCTTGCTCCAAAAAAACTCTCCTCCTCCAAGCTCGTGCTGTGGGCTGGTTGGGAAGTGCCCAGAATTTCTGTAGATGGCCACAGGTCTTTTTATATCGTGGCTGAGGAGAGCTAATAGAGAACACAGCTGTCAGTATACATGTTGTGCTACTGGACATGGGTTTCTGGGAATCCCAGGAGACCCTGGCATCCTTCTACTGAGGATTTCTTATTGGAACAGGAGAGTGTCACCTTGGAGGGGGGAGCTGAATTACAGCCTGCCAGAGATCAGTGCTGGACATCAGGGACATTTATTGCTCTGACAAAATAAGTATTTCTGCCTTTAAAATTTATGTGCAAGAAAATACGGATGAAACAAGCCATATTCACAAGATTCACCCAGTTAGGGCATGGTTTCAGAAGCACAGCTCAAATGTTTTGACAACAGTTCCAACTTTGCTGTCTGCAGCCAGGTACATTTTCCCAGGCTGCTGTTGCTCTGTTGTAGAGAGCGATGCTACACATCAGTCCCATAGATTTTTTGATTATCAGCTGGAACCTCAGGCGAGGCCCCTGATTTAGCACATCAAACTGTATGAGCTGAGGCTTGTTCTCTGTGGGGTACACACAGCCCTGGGAAAGGTAATGCTGTTAGCTCTCCAGCTGCAAAATATTGGGAGCCAGCAAACATCTGCAGGGAAACTGTTCCATCCCATGCAGGTGAGCCCCACAGAATCGGAGAATTGTGGAATCAACCGGGTTGGAAAAGACCTCTGAGATCATCAAGTCCAACCCTTGATCCAACCCCGCCGTGGTTCCCAGCCCATGGCACTGATGCCACATCCAGTCTGTCCTTAAACACCTCCAGGGGTGGTGACTCCACCAGTTCCCTGGGTAGCCCATTCCAATGCCTCATTATCTTCTCTGTAAAGAATTTCTTCATAATACTCAACCTAAACCTCCCCTGGCAGAGCTTAAAACCATTCCCTCTTGTCTTACTGATAGTTGCCTGGGAGAAGAGACCAACCCCCACCTGGCTCCAACCTCCTGTCAGGGAGCTGTAGATGTTGGTGGGGCTCAGCACCCCTTTACATTCCCAATCCACATAGTTCAAGGGACTTGTGTGTTGCCATCTGAACATGAAAATTAAAAATGGGAGGCAGGAAACTTTTGTATCTGTGCAGAGAGGTTTGCTGTCTTCTAATCCTAATAAGCCACTGTAATTGAATTGCACACTGGTTTCATGCTTCACTGGGAGAGTCAGACATGACCTCAAACTGTGATAGTGGCACACCAGGAATTGTAGGCATGGCCTTGTGTGGATCTGAATCCCTGTAACGTGGCATTTGTTTTAACTAATATTTGAACATGTGAGCTGACAGAAGGTCTGATTTGCAGTCCTGTGCTGACAGGTAGACACAGAGCTGCATGAGGGCACGAGGAAAATCCTGCCAAGGTGGTCATTTGTATGCAGTTCTGCAAAGGAAATCTGGTCCCACAAGATCCTGGCCTGTTTGTGTAGGCAGCAAGCAGACCTGTATGCAGATCAGGGTTTGTGCTGGGACACAAAGTCAACCAGAGACTGATCTTTCAGGAAAGCGCCTTTCACTTCCAGGGCTTGAAGACATCAAAAGGGGCTATTTACATCAGCAATTTGGCATCCTCTGCTTGGTAGGAGTTGAGGACATTACAGTTGAGCTACTGCTCTATCAGCTCTAATCACCTCTCTGATCAAGCACTGGGCTGCCCGTGCTCACTGCAGCCCTCCAGGAAAATACGCTGTCAAAAAAAGGGAATATTCTAATCAGGCATTTTCCGGGTAATGCCCTCAGCCACAGCACTTTCCATGGCTACATTTGCCTTCTTTTTTAGCTGATGCTGCCTTTTCTCTTTCCTCTGTCTTTACTATTGATGGAGGTGAAGTAGTTGCAGTTCAGAAGTTCACGTGGCGCAGGAGATGAATGTGCTGTGTGTGCTTTGCTCGGGCGCTGGTTGCTGTGGCTGCTCAGCAGTGCCCATGAGAGAGAGCACAGCAATGTGCCATTCTGAGTGTCAGAATGTCAGACAGCACAGCCCATGGCAGGGCAAAGCTGTGGGGGGTAAATGTGGGGCATATCTGTTACAGGAAAGGCTTTTTCATGTTGTGTGTACTCCTGGTTTGTGGAAAACTACCAAGCCGAGAGTTGTTAAACTGAAAGTTTGGTTCAAACCAGAAACTTTTCTTTAACCCCTGCAGAGTTTGTGAGATGTTTTGGAAACTGAGAAAATGCTTTGATTCGGAATGTATTTTGCCATGGCTCTTTGCATTGTTTGTTTTTAATAAAACTATGTCCAGTTGTTGCCTGGAAATTATTGATAGTGGGGAATCAGGTGGTAAAAGTTCTTCACTTCCATCTGGGTCAAAACCAGACTGACAGTTGTTAGAAGCTGCTGGGGTGTGCTGGAGCTGAGGCCAAGCTCATGGCACTGGCAGAGCTGCAAAACACAGGCCCAGCTTTGGTTGTCCCCTTTAGAAGGCATCTGGCCTTTCAGAGGGACATGCTGCCACTTGGAGACCACTGCCCTAAAACACTCAGCGTAGTTTAGGGTCACACCCCTTATTTTGAATTAATACACCTGAATTCTGTGTGTAAAAATAGTTTAAGATAGTTAAACAAACACAAGTAAGTGCAAGAGTCTGTGGGTCGGGGATGTGATCCTGCCAAGCGTTGGTGCCCTTGGGCATCCTCATCTCTCGCTGTCCTTGTTTGTGCAGTAGCTGTTGGAGATGTAGAGTTTTGCCCAAGTTAATTGCTTGTCACTTGCCTGCTTGTTATGATTTAGTTTTATTGTATTTTGTAAGCATTATGAGATAGCTCCCAACCATGTGGAATTTAGGAGAGTGGGAGGGTTTCAAAGCTAAGGCCTCGTTATTCATGTTCTGAGAGCTGCTTTGCAGTGTCAGTCAGCACAGAGACCACGCTGCTGAGCACCATGCTGTGTTCTGAGATCAGTAATGGCTGTGGGCAGTGGCCACAGGGCTCCAATGAGAACACTTGTGATCATCAACCAAAGGGAATGTTTGAGTAGGTCCCTTGCCCGGTGAAGGATTGGGCAGAGAAAGCTGGGAACCTGCAGAGCCAGGCTGGGCTGTGTGTGCATGGAAATCAGCATCACCTTCCTGAGGGGTCTGTGTGGTGTTTACCATAAGATATCCTGCAGAGTGAACAGCACTCAGCAGTAACTGCTTGAATCTTTGGTTTTTAAATTCTGTGTGCATGTCCAAATGTGTCCTTGTTCTGATACAGGGCAAGGTACCCTTAGTCAGGTTGAAGTTACCTCAAACTGTGTGATGTTTGCCAAGGACAAATTAATGTATATTTTCTATTTTCCTCCTGTTTCCCTGATTTTGAACCTGATCTTTCAGTAAATAACACTTTGGATTTTAACCCGTTCACTGCCGTGTGAAGGAACCTGCAGAAGGGAGAGAGCAGCTCACAGGGATGAAGGTGCCAGTGTTTGTGTTGGACAGCACAATATGACAGCAGAACATGACTTAAATTCTCCCAAAGTTAACATTAGGGTGGTTTCTAGGCCTGATTCCCAGAGAACAATGCATTTGTTAACTGAATGTTTCTTGTGCTAGTAAGAGAGCCTCAAACTGATTTATGTTCTGTGGTTCACATAAAGGTGGAGATGCTGCCAAAGTTGCCTCTTTCCCACTTCTGTTTTCACTGTAGACATTACAGAAAATGAAGCAAAATGTTTTTCCCTGCTGTTTGGTTCTTCATTTCATGCATATGCATTTCTGGAACATGCCCTTCTGGAGCATGTAGAGTGCATGTGCCTGGAGTCTCTGCAGGCTTGTGTAGCTTTGAAGCAGAGAACCTAAGCATGATATTTGCAGAATTCAAGAGAATTTAGAGAAACTGGAGTAGAGATTTTAAATTCCAATTTCTACTGGAGCAGAAATTTTAAATTCTCACACTTTAAATTACATTAAAGTTCAGTCTCAAAACCAGAGTTGAGTTTTCACCTGCCTTCTGCTTCTGTCTAAGAGATGTTTATTGGAGTGCAATAGGAAAGGAGATATTTACAGAATGAAACTGCTCACAAATATAAGGAAAATCACTTGTGTTACTGGCTCCTCTTGATGTTCCCTGTAATGCTGTTTGTTGTTGACATGACATTACAGAGGGGATTTATTGGTGAACAGTCTTGAATGAACCTGCTGACACATGGCAATGCAGGGTGAACATTGTACATAAATTGGACAGCTTTATTTTTGCAGCACTCCAATTAGTCACTCTTAACACCCTCATAAAGTAGACATGTGGATTTGTAAATAAAGCTCCCAAAATCTCCTTGCTTCCCAGCTGGAATGTATGTAGGATTTTCAATTCAAACATCTCAGTCTGGCACGTGTCTTATTTTCCCTGAGCCTCAGTTTTTAAACTTCAGCAACCATTGGAAAAATACCACCCTGCTTCCTACAGCATCCTTTGAGTCCAGAATGAAAGTTTGAAGCCACAAACTAATTGGTCAGGAATTTAAGAAGTCTTGTTGATGCTAATTGAGCCTGGAAAGTTTGGGATTGGCTTTGCTGCCAGTGCTGCTCTCTCCAGGGCGTCCCTTCCCCTTTATTCTGAAGTTGCACACTTTGGTGTTGCAGGTGGGCAGAGAAGAGATTAACACACAGGTCAGTTTGCAGGTTCTTGATCCCCTTGGTGCCCATAACCTACTTAAAGGAGTGGAAGCACAGGCTCTGTGGAGGGCTGGGAAGGGATTTTCTCTTGTGGCTGCAGAGGCTGTGCTGCTGCTGCTCCCTCCCCACACCCCACCCAGCACCCACCATCTCCTGGGCTCCGACACCTGCCCCCAAAAGCAAAGTCCCATTGATTTCCCATGGATCAGCCCAAATTGCAGATGCCATGTGGTCACTCACAGCTGTGCAGGAACCACAGGGTCTGTACTGAGCAGCCAGCTCAAGTCTATATTCACATTTCAAGCAACAGAAAACCTTCTGTGCCCAAGGAGGTGAGGTGAGACACATCTGCTTTTTCCAGGGTGTTGAAACAACAGGAGTTGGAAGCAAGGGAGAGGTTTGGATGACAACAGGTGCTTTGGGCCTTGGGTTATGGGTAGAAATGTGCTTTGCTTAAGAGCTTCCTCTTGAGCAGCCTCCACAGGTTCCTTTAAAGCCAAACAAGATTTGTCTTTCTGTGCAAGGATATCAGGCAGAAGTAGGACAGGGTTTTGTCCTTTTGAACTATTAATACAGATCACAAAAAAGTGTGCCAGAAGATAGAGGAACTTTAAAAATTATGATGCAACTTTGTGGATCGTTTATTTTTTATTACAGCTAATATTGTACTCGGTGTAAAACTCAAACCATGTTTCAATATCTCCTTTCCCTGGTGGAAAAGGGGGCAAAAAAAGGAGAATCCAAATTCACTTTTGGTTGAAACCTCTTGGACTTCAATGCTTGTTTTTCCACGAAAGGTACTGCTCAAAAAGTCATGTTTCATTTCTAAAACCCAAAGGAAAAGGGAAGTGTGACCAGCACACACTGGTACTGTCTCCTGAAGGAGTTTTAGCAAGTGTGTGGGATGATAAATCACCCAACATCAGCCTTGGCACCTGTGCAGGGTTGGAGAGGAATGCAGCATCACTCTGGTGTATACATTTTCTCTTGCATGAGGCAGAAATCATCAGATCAGCTGTGCTAGAAGAGCTTCTGCATGTGCAATGTCTGTATGATTTATACAGTGATTTAAATATCTGCAGATACCTGCTGTCCAAGGAATTTTGTCTATTGTGACTCACACGGTATGTTGCAAATTTATCTGTAATTGTCATCTTTTACTGAGGGAGCCACAAAACTTAAAATATTTTTGGTAATTATTTGTAAATATTAGCTCTATTGTCAGCAGCAACAGTTTGGATTGTTTTATTGTAGGGAAGTGGGAGGGAGCCACTGTGTTGGCAAGTGAGAAGTGAATAGTTGAAAGCCAAGTGTTGGACTGGAGCAGTTAAATCCAGCAGCAGGAGATTTTCAGAGTGAAGTTCAGCAGAGTTTCTGGCTGGTGAAGGCAACTGTGTGTCGTGGGTTACCCAGGGGATCAAAAACCTTTTTTCTCAAACTCCCCCCTTCACACAATTACTATCAGTCGAGAGAGGTTGTATCCAGACAAAACAGAGGCTTGACTTAAGGGATATAATACTAAGATTTATTACTAGAAAGATAAAAACTAAGAAATCACTTATACTACACCAATACTAATTAAACTTACTTATCTTATGGAATAATATATACTACAACAGTACTATAACAAAAGCATTTCTCCTAGCTTATTCCAGTCTAAGAGAAAGGTATCTTCTTTTGGTTAAGTATTTACAAAAGCATTTCTTTCTCTTCTGTATTAGTCCAAAGAGAAAGAAAGGTTCTTCCTTTAAAACAGTTGCTGTAGCACTGGTAAAGTGTCCTTTCTGTTATCTGAGGACGCAGGNGTGATTTAAATATCTGCAGATACCTGCTGTCCAAGGAATTTTGTCTATTGTGACTCACACGGTATGTTGCAAATTTATCTGTAATTGTCATCTTTTACTGAGGGAGCCACAAAACTTAAAATATTTTTGGTAATTATTTGTAAATATTAGCTCTATTGTCAGCAGTAACAGTTTGGATTGTTTTATTGTAGGGAAGTGGGAGGGAGCCACTGTGTTGGCAAGTGAGAAGTGAATAGTTGAAAGCCAAGTGTTGGACTGGAGCAGTTAAATCCAGCAGCAGGAGATATTCAGAGTGAAGTTCAGCAGAGTTTCTGGCTGGTGAAGGCAGCTGTGCTACATCCATGTGTGAAGTACAGGTTCCTCAGAGAAAGCTTCACACTGCACCTTGTGCATTCAGCGGGACACAAAGGGGTTTGGTGCTGCTGCTGCTTTTCCAAAGTGTCTCTCAGGTGCTTCCAGAGGGGGTGTTATGGTACCTGCAGCTGTTTTGTTGTTCCTTGGTACAGTTTGTGCCAAATGAAGTCATTGCTGCTGCTTAACAAACAATTTTGGTATAAATTGTAGACTGTCTCCCTGAACAGATTATAGCTCAGTTATCCTAAATACAAGTCCCAATTATCCTAAATACACTGTGATCATGTGCTGGAGAGAAAGCCTCCCAAATGACAACATGTATGGGCACAGGGTTTCCCTTGTTCCTTGCCCAACTTCGATGCATCCATAGTTTTATCTTAAACAAAGCAAGAACATTGCCTGAGGCTGTAAGTACCTTCCCTGCTAGTAATTGCCCTGGGATCCTGCCATGAGGTGAGTGCCCTGCTATCACTGCAAATTTGGCAAAATCATTGCACACACAGTTCAGAAAGCTATTCAT
The DNA here is from genome assembly GCA_013397135.1 of Pachyramphus minor. Lineage (NCBI taxonomy): Eukaryota > Metazoa > Chordata > Aves > Passeriformes > Tyrannidae > Pachyramphus > Pachyramphus minor. The sequence continues at coordinate 455,302 of VYXB01002182.1, read as the reverse complement.
GTGCTGCTTAGAAACTGCACCATTTTTTTACAGAGAAAGATTATTGAATTAAGGTCATAAATTTATAAAGGAACAGCAAAGGGGTTTTGTTTGTTTCAAAAACCCTTATTGCCTTCATCCAAGGATCTTGTCTATCTGTAATATAGCCTTTGTGGTGACAAATGGTTTTAATATTTGTCCCAGTTTACAAGTTTTTCTTCTTTTAGTTTAGTCAAGCATGGCAGGAAGAACAGTGATTAATACTGAGAAAAATGTGCAGCTACCCAGCCTCAGAAACCACCCTGTTTCAGGTATTCCACTTTCTCTTTTCATCCTTTCAAATAAGCTGATTAGATTTTGCCTGAACTCAAACCATTAAGCCTTTGAAAGATGAAGGTTCACTTAATTAAGCTCTCTCAGAAAGAAGCCCAAGGTCTGGTCCCAGCCTTACTTTGGCCTGTCCTAACTGTTTCACCTCTTCTGAGCCTCAGGGACCAGCAAAGAAAGGAACACAGAGGAAATGAGGGTTTTGCCCTTGGCAAAGTGCATTTTTTCACTCCCTCACTACCCTGTGGGCACATACCTGCCTCAGGAAGCTCCTGATGGCAACAGGGACTGACATGACTGAGAAGAAGGTCAAGAAGTTCCAGCTTGAGGTGCAGCCCTGTGTATCCTTGGGGTGGACTGGTGTTGTTTTAAGGAACACAAAAAGAGGTTAGGACACAAGGAAGAACAGATCACGAACATTAATTGTGAAGGAACTGCACCTCTGTGAACCTGAGTGTAGAAGCCAGTGTCAGAGCCCATGTGTTTATTTTTTCTGGTATGATATTAATCTCTTTCTAGGACAATCAAGTTTATTTGTAAGTTTAAATTACAAAACAACTTAGTATTTTTTTATAGATACATGCAAAATTGCTCCAAGGAAGGAGCAAAATTTTTTCCTCTATTAAAAATTGTATGAATCTCTAGTATCAACATGTTTCTGCTTGTTTCTGCATGTTCCCCAGTTCTAGTCAAGGGAAGAGTTATTTGGTATCAATCTGTAAGAGGAAAAAATAAAGAGGAAAGCAGATAATGTTATCAAAATGGCAAGGGGAATCCAAAGGTCCATCTAACTCAGCCAAGAAAAGTCAGGGAAACAATTTGTTTCTGTCAAAGAAGGCTGTAAGAGCTCCCAGGCAGGTAGGACACATTCCAGAGCAATCAGTGTGAGCTTTTGGATCAGCCCTAATGATCCATGTGTTGTAAAGCTGATCTGAGGTTTTGATTTCAACTGGAGGAGGAAGTGACCCCTCCAATAAGTCTTTTGCTTTTCTTATCATTCCCACTGCCTTATTCTTAGTGCTTTGCCTCATGGACCAGAAATGAGGAACTCTCTGGGGTGGCAGTGCCTGGTGAAGCCTGGGCTGTTGCACTGCCTCTGTGCCATTTGAGAGTTTGGCTCTCAGAGATTTTGAGGTCTATTACTGTTAACATGCCATGTGAGATGGGACTGATGGCAGCAGGAGCTCCACAGCACTGAAATGATCTGTGCTCCTTCTTGGTGCTAATCTGTTTTCCATGGCTTGATAATTAATTGGGGCTATAATACATGGGGGAAAAAATAACTCTATACTATACAATCCATTGTTAAGCTACTAAAAAGAAAGATTCCCTGTAGTCCAGCTCCCTCAGCTTTGGATCATGGTAGATGTGAAGCATGGCTTCTGTATCTTATTTTCAGTAGTCAAATTGCATTGGCAAAGAGCTCAGAATGAGACAAATGTTTTTCACAGATTTTTCTCCCAAAGCAAAAAATAACCAAAGGAAACATCTCTCTGACTGTTGTGGAGGATGGCAGTGTTACAGCACTGTCCATGTAGACCTGGGTCATGGGCTGGTAAAACCACATTTTAGGTGGTGGGATGTTTCCCTTGCTGTTACTAATGCTTAGTGTCACCCTTCATGTGGGGCTCTGAAGTTTTTCTGTGGGATTTGTGAGCTTGTATCTGCATAGGACATCTCTGGAGGCCTTTAACAAAGCATTAAACATTTTCTACTCATCTAGCTTCAAAACTGCTGTATTTTGAATAATAAAAGGGCCCTGGTGGAAAGTTATTCCTGATGCAGATTCTGGCAGTGTGCTGTCCTGCTGCCAAAGCTTCTGGGCTGGTCCCCAGGCATTTTGGCACTGATTGTTTTAATTGCTTCTTGATTTAAATATCCTGCTCTTTTCTAAACCTTTCTTTTCAAATTTCTGCTTTTCCTGCTGTGTGATTCTCCTCCTTTTCTTCCCTTTTGTATCCCTGATCTGCTCTTCTTCCTTTGACTGTTTTGCTGTTTCCTTTTTACTTCTTTCCACCTCTCTGTTCCTGCTGTGGGGAGGTGGCTCCTTGTGGCTCTTTCCCATCACAGCTACTCAGGAGAGCAGGGATTTCTTTCAGAGGTGGGTGGTTTGGAAGGAAAGTGGGTGGATTACACCTGACAGAGAGTGAGACTCAGGATCCCACTCCTCAGCTCCCAGTGCCCTCCTGGCCTTGGCATTTGTTTCCTCAAAGGCTGGCAATCATCAAAAATGATGCAAAGTCTTTCTGAGCCTGGTTGCCTTTGTGGTTCCCTCCATGGGCCGGTATTGAGGCTCATTCCTCCTGCAAACCTCCCTCTGTACTGACCTGCTGAACAGCATTTCCTGCACTGCTTGAGTTTTAAGCACTGGAACACCTGGGAGGGGGCAGCTGGGTGCCAGTGCAAAGCCTTTGGAGCACTCAAAACTCACAAAAGGGTTTGTGTGGTTTGTGTTCACTGTAAAAGCTTTGTGTTTTGCCTTTTTTACAGGCTGGGTTTTTTTCCCTAATGAGCATTTTGAAAACATACCTTTTTGACTTGGTCTAAAACTGCAGCAGAGGAGCTTGGTGTTCCCACTTTGTACAGGATCAGACGTACTAATTCTCCATAAATACACTAGAATCACTCATGGCATTGACACTTCCCATACTAATGATTAATTCCTAATTTTACAGTTTCTTATGTGCCTAATACAGCATTCTTAATGTGAGAGACTTTCCTTTTTTACTTGTCTACCAAATTGGCTTGTGATGTTCAGAGACAACATCTAGTCTGAGAATTGTTCAGTGCTGCTTGTCCAGCTCACATAACATGAGGACACTGAGTGACAGCAAATGAGAGCTTCAAGGACACTGCATGACATCCTGAGGCTTCTTCTGTCCCACATCCCACTTCAGCTGCTTTTTCAGGTGAGCATTTTTCATGGTAGAATGGCACTCAAAGTACACTGGCTGTATCAATAGGCTTTCTGAAACATAGAAACAGCAGCTTTGAGGTCGTGAAGTCCTTGAGTCACAAACAGCTGGAGCCTTGAAAGGTCATATTTGTGTATTTGCTTTGTTCCTTTCTTCCCAAAGCATTCCCTATCCTCATTGTTGATCTAGTATGTATGTTCCTATGTAACTTTTCTTCTTTTGAGTTGGATTTCAGTGTTTCCTCCAAAAGCAGAGCAAATGTGTTGGCATAGTCCAAATATCAGCAAGGAAAAAGTTCAGCTGGTGTCAGGGCAGTTTGGATAATACATCTATACTTAGTGCCCCTAGACTTGCTCTGTGAATATCTAGTAGGCTTTAATTTGGTTGGCTGAAGCTTTGAGTGCACTGGGAGGTGTGTAGGCACAGAAAGGAATGTTATTCATCTGGAAGAAACAGCCTTTGGAGCGGGTTTGTGGTGCTTTCAGATGGATTGGAAGTGCACAAGCCTTTTGCTTTTGGTATCCTGTGGCCTGTACCAGGGAAAAAATTCAGCCTGAAATGTAAGAGTAGGTGGGTATAAGAAGAGTGGTGCCATGTTTTGTCCTTTAAAGGCTTCCCTGTTGACAAATTTGCAGCCAATAGTGCCAGTGGATGATCTTTGCATTTATTCCAAGCTTCAGAGATGTGTAAGTTAAGTGGGTTTATATTTTATTTTTTCTTTCTATGTACTTTGCATAGTGACAGTCTCCCTGCCTCTAAAAGTGTGTTTTGATTCTTTTTCACAGAGTAATTGTAATTGTGGATCTCTGAGAATCAACAGTTGCTTGTGTCAGGGGGAACCCAGGGAAGTGCCTGTTGTGTTGCTGTGGGAGCTCCTCTCCTGTAACCTGCACTGGATCTAAGAAACCACTTCCTTCTTAGTCCTCCTTAATTTTTGCCAGCAGCACTGCACTCCTGGAAAATGATACATGTTTGTACCTTTTCTCTGGGAAAGTGTGAAATCCTTTCAAGCATAGTAAGTGCCCTGCTGTCCTCTTCTGTAGCAGGCTCTGGTCCTGTAGCTTGAGAGACTCTGGCTTTGTGTTGGAGCTCTGCACAGGAGCTGCTTGGCTTTGAGGGAGGAGGCAGAGGATGCAGGAGGCAATGGAAAAGGTGAGAGGAGATGATGAGTAGTTTTTTCCTTGATTGACCCTGGAGCAAGTGACTGGGGACACAGCTATGCCCTCTCCAGCAGGCTTCTCCTAAGGTTTGCTTGGCACTGTGTCACTTTTCCTTGGCTTCCTTGTGTCCTTTATAGCTCCCTACATCTCCCCTCATCTCAAAAGACTGTAAACCAGAGAAGATTGGTGAGAGGATGTGGACTTGTACCAGCATCTTTGCTTGTCCAGCTGATGATTTCAGCTTCCAGCGTTGGCTTCCCTGCAGAAAAGACTGGGCTGACTCTGGTATATTTTAGCCTGAAATTCAGAGTTACAAGCATTAATAGAACTTTTTTTCTTAAAAAAAAGAACAAAGAACCTCCTCCAAAATTGAAAATTTGGAGATGGTATTAAAAGAAAAATTGAAACTTCTTTACTAAACCTGAATTTCAACCATTGCTAAACAGACATCCTACCTGTGTGTAAAGTAAGATATGCAGGTATCCCCAGACATGCCAAGGCAGTGGAAAGAATTCAGAAGTTTATTTAGAAGGCCAGAATATGAGAAGCTTACAAATACCTGACAGTGCTGTGTAAGCAGCAGGCCCAGGAGGAGAAGGCAAGTTCCTGCCCTCTCCAGGGCCTCTTTATCCTCTCTGTTTCTCCCCTGCCTTCCCAAGGCCTCTGTACCTGTCTTTGGGGTTATCTCTCCCTGGCATAGGACAGAGAGAGATGACACAGCTCTCTCTGCAACTCCCCTTTGCAGAAGGGGAAAAAAACCCTTTGACCCTCTTGATAAGGCACTTTGGAGGCTTCCCGAGCAAAACCCGAGTTTCTGGCTTTTCCAATACAAATTCTTCCCAAAGCAAACTCCTCCTTCCCTGTGCTTCCAAACACAAAACTCTGCCAGGAGCACTGTCTCTCTGGGTGGCACATGTAAGGTTTATTCCTGTGTGTAGCATCCACTTCATGCAAACCCAGATCTTAGTTAAAAGCCTCTCACGTGGTGAGGCAGAGATGCTTTCAGGCATTTTGATCTTTTAAACATGACTTCCCCAAAACAGTCACTGCTTTGCCCAACAGAAGTGTCTCTGTCTGTCTGTGGCAAGGCCCTGGAGGTACCATGACAACAGGGCTCTCACCCACTGTGACTTTGATAGAATCTATGATATTTATTATGGCTATATTTTAAATAAAGGAAAAAGGAAAGAACTGGAAAAATATGGTGGGTATTTTTGGAGACTGGGAAGAGCATTTCTGCTGGCTGAGCTTGGGAAGAGCTCTGTTTACTTTTCCTGTCTGAAGGACAGAAGCATATTCCAAAAATCCTCTGTAACTTTAAGTTGGTCTTTCTCAGATGTTCAGCTGCAGCAGGGTTTGCCATGGGGCATTGTGTCACCATCAGTCTGCAACAGCTCACAGCCAGTCTGTTAACATCCATGACTGGTGCAGGAATTCAGATTCCTCAGAACTTTCTATAAGAAAAGAACAAATTGAAACATTTTGAATGTTCTTTTCTCCATGAACCACTGCTTGGCTGGCCAGAGTCACAATGATGTAATTCAGACCAATAGAGCAGATGAGATCCCACCTCTCTGTCCTGGGCTGGGGAACATTTTGCAAAGTGATCAGACTGTAGAGACCCTTTGCAATGAAATAGGAGGTGGTTGCTAATGGAAAGTCAACTGTTAGACAAAGCAAACAAATGAGCAAAGCAATCCTTGCTTCAAAAAACACTCAGTCCCTGTTCTAGAAAAAGTTACCTGGTTGCTTTATTTGCTGAACCGAATTTATTTTAATTATATTCCAGGTAGTTTCTTCCCCACTCCTGTGTGGTATTTTTTGATTCTATCATTATTAAAAGTTGCTACTGCTTATTTACACAAGAGACTGTATCCAAGCTAATGAAGCCAAAGGGAGTCCTTCAGTCAGCTCATACAGATTGTGCCTTCCTTAATGTGCTGAGTTAGTGAGATTTCTAAGGCAGGTCCAGTCCTTGCACAGATTTTAAAATGAAGAAACAAACCAAAAACATTCTTAGGGCTGTTTTTGATACTGGAATCATGGGCCTCACTCTGTGGAGCATTTTAGAGACTGCAGAAACAGAGAAAAACGAAACACTGGACGTGACCTCAGGAGTATTCCTCCACATGCTGTCCTCAGCAGCTGAGCAGGGCTAGCCATGAGCTGTATTTTGGTGAATATCATCTTGTTGCACTGCTGGTTAGATCTGAGTTTGTACAGGAAACAGGATTAATTTTGGAGCTGTACCGCCTTACACAGCTCACTTCTTGCTTCTCTCTTCTTTGACCTAGTGTGCAGTTTTCTGTCTGAGGCCCAGAGCATGTTCAGGAACACGTCCTTTATGTCTTCACTTGCATCCCACATCCCAAGTTTATCTTCCACACCACATGTACTAAAGTGAAGTTGATTCCCTGGGGAATTGCTGTTGCCCTGGGGGCACAGTGGCAATCTCACGTTGCCCTGGGCAGCCCCTGTGGGAGCTGGGGGGTGGTAGGAGCCTGCCCAAACCATGGTGGCAAGAGCCCCAGAGCACCTGGCCTTGCCAGAGACCCACACTGGTGCAGGAGGGGCTGTGTCACTGCTTCCATCTCTGCCTGGACTTGCTGCCATCTCAGGGCTATCTCTTCAGTCATGTTTCAATTTACTCAGTTGTAAAGTAAATGTGGGTCGTCTCTGCCTCTTCAACGCCTTTTTTCTAGATAATGTTCCAGGAATGTATGGGATCCAGAGCTGTAGTTTAAAACTAAAATCAAATCATCAAATGATTCAAAGAACCGGCATAAAAATTACAATTTTCCTGGGAGACTTTCAATCTACTTTCTTTTTTTTTACGGAATTCAAGATTTCTCATGCTTCATCTTAAACAACAATTTTTTCCACGTAAATATGATACAAAGAGGTTCATACTAGCTTCAGCTTCAGTAGGGATTCTACTTATATTTAAATACCCCAGGCTAACAAATAACTCAATTAGTATTGGCCAAGGCAGCTTGTAGCTGACAGTGTGTTCACAAGGTTATAAATAGACCCCTCAGAGCTCTAACGTGTGCCAGGCAGATATTTGATCTTTAACATTGACTGAAAGTGCAAGCCTAGGAAAAGAGTGATCTATGTCTAGACAAGATTGTGGAGTTAGGAAGAATGATGCAGCCAGAAACAGCAGTAATCTTTAATGCATCAGATTGGTTAGAAACAGCAGTAATCTTTAATGCATCAGATTGGTTAGAGCCTGTCGTGATTCCTGGTGGATGAGGACATGGGGAGCGAGCAGGGGAGACCACGGGAGGGGAGAGCGGTGTGGGAGCTGGGGTCAGCCTGCCCATGGCACTGGGACAAACAGCTGGTGTTGGTGTTTGATGCTGCCAGCATTGCCAGTGGCTGTGGCTGAAGGGAGTCCCTGCCTTCAGTGGTAGGAAACGTGTGCTCCCACACGTGAGGCAGCGCTCAGCTCCCTCCTGCTTTGCCTGGGGCTGCTGATGTCTCTGTTCAGCATAACTGCATTTCCTTACCAGATGTTCAAGGGGCCTTCTCGCAGTAGCAGGTGTGTTGTATCTGAGAGAACAGAAGAAACCTATTCTGCTGAGAAGGAGAACAGAGCCAGAATCCCCTGAATCACTGTCCTTGGCAGCCTCTGCTCTTTCCTGCTCCCATACTCTCCATTTCACCACAGTGGGACAGGCCAGGGTCAGGTGTGTGCCTCTGGCCTCTAAACTACATGTAGCCCTGATATGATTCCATTTACTATTCTTGAAATTAGACAACCAGGCATCTATTTTATATGGAATCCTTATGAAGTGGTTATATGTTGCCTGTTTTCTATAGAATTGTCAGAAGTTTACAAATACAACCTTTAGCAAGGCGGTATTTGTAAACCTTTCTCTTAAATGTAGTCAAACCAGAAAAATATTCTTGCTAATCTCTTCTACCTACTCTATCCAGAAAATGTTGAGAGAGAAGACCCAATGTATTTCTGAATTACCTTCTCCTCTGCCAGACACTACTGAGTGTTTTGTGTCTGAGTTGTTACCATTGCATAGCCCTTCTCCCATTTCCCAAGGTGTTACAAACCTGCAGGTAGAAGTACCCAAATGCATCTTGAAGACACTTCTTCCAGTATGTGCCAACAAGAATACTTAGAATTGAAAACCTACCCCAACTAGAGGTTTTTGAGGAAGTTCAGTATATAATAATAGCATAGTGATGATGGTTGAGGGCTTGCAGAACTGCTAATTAATGATGGAATTTTTTTTGCCCACACTAAGGGAGACAGTCTGTTCATGAGAAAAATGTAGCTGAAGCCAAAGATTGCCTGTCTTGGAAACTCATTCTGTCACAGTTATGGCAAAACACCAAGCTTGTTTGCTGCTGTCTGCTGAAATAGTGTTTGGAGATGCCTGCTGATTGCAGTGTCACAGGAGAAACATATGTGGAAATCTCCACCTTAGTTAACTCTGGGGCTGTCTGGGAGTCATCCCAGGCTGGAATTGAGTTTCAGTCCCCTGACACATCACTTTTTGCCTTGTGTGTGTAACATATTTGTCAGAAGGCTGCCAGGGTGTCTGAGGTAGCACGTGTGCTCAGCCTCTCTGTAAGAGGATTAGGTACTCAAATGGCAAATTTAATGGTCACCTTCCATATCCCCCTGAAACCATTTGGGCAATGTTAAAATATAGGTTAAAATATACCAGGATTTGTTTAGTTTAACTATAGAAACAACCAGATACTTGCAAAAACACGGCTTCTTGAATATTCATGTCTTTATTTGAGTCTGACCAGTATAGAAAATTAAGCATGTTCAATATTTTTGGCATTTTCAATATTTTGTCATATTCAATATTTGTCACATTTACACTTTGATAAGAAAATAAAAAGTGTATGATGCTCTCAGTAAAAGATACTCATGGTTCTAAATGCTGCTACAGTGCCCAGGATTATAACAGTGTTTTCTGAATACCCAAGCAAAAATTTTGTATTTTCTGCTAGAAAAAAGCATTTACCTATTACGCATTTATCTATTAATTCTACTTCTCTTGGGATATAAGTTATTTTCTAACAAATCATCATAATTTTTGTTTCTAGAGTGACAGGAACTGACTACCTTTAAAACTCTTATCCTCAATTTTCAATTTGTGTATGGGCAACTGAAATACTTAAACAGTGAATAAAACTGTACAGAGCCCTTTTTCCCTCTGGGTTTTATAATGTTATCTGTGGATGAAGGATTCTCAAAGCAAGAGCAGTCAGGGCTGTGACCTGCCACCAGCCAAGGATAGAATCCCAGTTACAATCCAGATTAATTGTCAGGCTCAGTTGTGAATCTGGGCCTTGAGGCTGAACAAGAACGAAGGCCTTGGTCTAGCAGTGATATGAACTGATGACATTTTGGTTCTGCCTGTTTCTATTTCGTAGGTGCTTTTGGTAGAAATGGAGTTAGTCAAAAGGCAAACTTCAGAAAAGTGCTTCAGAAGAGCTTATTTACTAAAGTTAATGTAAGATCAAATAGTCTAAAGGCAATTAACTGTGCAGAATTTTGCTATATGTCTGTCACGGGCAGCCAGCATTCCATGTGCCTTCATTGGTGGTTGTGAGACTTTTTATTCATGCTACTCCTTCCTTGGAAACAGTTATTCCCTACCCATGGTGTCTCACCCACTGGTCAACCCCTTGTGTATCTTGATGTTGCAGTGCTTGAGGAATTCCCTGCAGCACCTTGATGCTGCAGCCACAGCTCCTTTCACCCAGTCTGAAGGCCCTGGTGGTCTTCAACATGAAGTTGACTTTTATTTTTATTGCTGTTCCCCAGAGTACTTTGCCTCACCAGATATTGTTTAGGGTGCTAAAGGGAGTGCAGGTTTCGGGGAGGAGTTTGCCCTGGTTGTTTGCAGGCAGATGTGTTTGCTGTGGTGGTGCTGGGTTATCCCCCAGCATATCAGCTGTGGGAGGAGGAGAAAGAGCTGCAGGGTGAAGTTGCAGTAGGCACAAGTTCACATGTTGTGAACTAGTGTGGAAAAATGTGCTTCCAGTTTTTCTCAGTGTAGGATTTCTCACCTGCTGTGATAAAGTGGCTCATGGTTGGATGAAAACTACAGAGTTCATAGAATATTATGGATTGGAAGGGACCCCCAGAGGTCATTCATCTAGTCCAACAAGGTCTCTTGCAGTGCTTTCTCTTAGGAAATCATTAAGTCCCAGTAGCCTGATTGTTTTTCATTAGGATTTGGTATTGAATCTTGGGCTCCCTCCCCCTCTATATACATGACAGACTGACTTATTTTCTTCCTGTGTGCACTACTGAAGGGAAAAACTGTCTCAGTCCACTGAGAAGGATTCACTTCTAGTCCTACCCAACACAGTGTAGGATGACTGTGCACTCGTGGTGTGGTGCTCTGACAGTGCCTGCATTCCTGCTTGGAGCAGGGGAGGATGGGGGTGGCAGCTTATTCCCTTGTCTATTGGAAGCCTGGCAGCTCATGGCCACTGCTCTTATAAACCATTGTATGTACCAAAGCTCCCAACCACCAGTACTGAATTATCATCTCTCATCCAACTTCCCAGCTTGCCTCAGCCCTTCCCGAAGAAGAGCTGGGCTGCAAATCAAAGCTTTCACTAACAGGAACATTAACTTACTTTGGATCATTTTGGCAGAGCCTCAACTCTAGAAAAAATAGATGCTCCCAAATATGGTATCTTAAAAAAAAAAATTAGTGCAGTTGGTCTGTGGTTGGTTGCTCAATTTAGAGCAAATTATTGTCTGACAGCTGTGACTGGTGGCAGCTCCAGCCCAATACCCTGAAAGCCATGAGGCAGCAGCTTTGTCAGGAGTCTCCAGAAAAAGCCCCTGTTTCTCTTTGGGCCTGTGGCTGGAAAGAGGCAGGTAACAACCCACGTTGAAGCCAACTAATTAATCTGTCTGTGCAAGCATTCCCTCTGGTGTTATCCCTAAGTTCCACTGTGTACAGCTGTTGCCATGGCAATGATAAAAGGCCACTCCAGCTGGCTGCCTTTCTCTTCGCCAGATTTTTCTCAAGAAAAATAAAAGCTGAGACATTCCTTCGTGCAGATTTGCTGCTTGTGGAAACTCTGATCTTAGTTTAAAGGTCCCCTGAGGAAAACACCCTTTGGTTGGTCCCCAGCTACCTCTGCTCCTGCTGCAACATCCTGGTTGCAGACTCACCTGAGTCTGCAGCAGCAGAGCTGGGGGGCTGTGGCTGGGTGTGGGTGGTCTCAGGCAGCTGGGGTGGGGACTTTGGTCCCAGGAGAGCTACAGACACCACTAGTGAACATGGACAAGCCTTCTGAGGTCTGAGTGATCAACGAGATTTAGATCCAAAATGTTTTTGTATGGATAGTCAAGCACTGGATGTTGGAGTTTTATTCCCCCTAAAAAATATTTGAACAGTTTCAGTTGCGTCTTATCTCACTTGAACCCCTAACCAGCTCTGGCACATCTTAAAATCCAAGTAGGTGTCTACCTGCTTTTAGAGACATCTAAGTACATTTAAAAATTTGGCTGATAGTTCACTCTGTTTCTTTTCTTTCCTGGAAAAGAGTAGGTTGTATGAGAAAGGGTAAGGAATTCCTAACAGTGAGGAGAGGTAAGAGGACTAATTGAGAATAAAAATGGATCATGTAAGTGCTGTGTAGTCTTTTACCTAAATAAGGTGCTCAGCAGGGACTACTACAGGCATCTTTCTGTTGCCTGCAACTCCATTACTGACATATACTGTGACTCCTGGTTAAGAAAAAATACTGAAGAACACTTATGCCAGGTCACTTCAGCAACAACTCAAAGCTGATGACTGACTGAAGGGCTTAGGAGAGAAGTCAGTCCATAGACATGTGCAGAATAAAATCCTAGAGACTGGTATAATATCAGCTCTGGCATAACTCCTGTGGGGGCATCAAAGCCTAATATTTGGGAAAATACCAATAGTTCCCTTAGGCTCTTCAGACACCCCTTCACTCTACTCCTCCCCAGGACAACAGTTTGTGTCCAGAAAGGAACATTAATGCAAACGACTCACCTGCCTGCTTGTGGAACAACATTCCTGCACCTTTGGCCCTGGTAAAAACAGAAAGGAATTTAATGGAATTTTTCAAATTCTGGTGACCATATCTCAAACTCATTCTCCAGAGCTGATACTTAATCAAAGCAGCAAACTGGGACTTTTCCTGCAGCTTTGTTACCCTTGTGCCTCCCTGTGGCTTCCTCTTTTCAGAACGCATCCATCAAAAGTCAGCATATACTCTTTTACTCTTGTATCTATGAATAAGGCTGGTGACATCAGAAAACCTTTTCCAAAAACTTCACCTAAAAACCAATATCTGTTAATTAGGATCGTTTATGACTTTGGTGTTTGCATGTTGTATGTTAACATAAAGCTGCAGGATTTTGTGCTATCTTTGGATTAAGTTTGAAAGGACAATGCTAAAAAGCCATGCAGTCCATAGATTGAGGGTGTGCATATAGAACCTTCCAGATTTCTTTATCTACAGAAAGATAGCCCTTCCATTCNAAGTTGTTTCTGATAAATAATTGGGGGCTATGTGTTGGAAGTGAGCTACATGTGGAACCCTGCCATGCTTAGCTTCTTATACTAAATTCTCTCTTTTTGAAAATGCATCTTTCCCTCCTTGCTGTGTCCAAGGAGGGAAAAAACCCAATTGGGTGGTAATGAAGCAATATTATGACAGGTAGGTCAAGGAGGATCAGGGAAGTCCTTCCCACCCCTTATTTTGTATGCTGTCATCACTCTGGGAGTGATGGAGTGAGCTTGTAATCAGCACAGAACAGACATGGGAACCATGTTTAATCCTATCTGACTTGTCATTTTAATGACAGGTTTGGGGATGAGATGTTGCATAAGACTCCAGGAGATGCTGCTGGTTTTAANTGGTGACATCAGAAAACCTTTTCCAAAAACTTCACCTAAAAACCAATATCTGTTAATTAGGATCGTTTATGACTTTGGTGTTTGCATGTTGTATGTTAACATAAAGCTGCAGGATTTTGTGCTATCTTTGGATTAAGTTTGAAAGGACGATGCTAAAAAGCCATGCAGTCCATAAATTGAGGGTGTGCATATAGAACCTTCCAGATTTCTTTATCTACAGAAAGATAGCCCTTCCATTCACATATCTCCAAACACTTTCTTAGTAACTGTATATAATTGCAGAGTGACACTTCTGTGTTTGGGGCAAATGGTCACCAGTGAGAAGCCACACTGAGAGCATCAGCATTTGTGTCCCTGTGTGGGGCAGAACTCAGAGGGCCAGACTGCACAGGGGGACTGTGGAATATATTTTTGTCATAGAAATGAAGAAGCACAAGCAGATAAGGACTGTGGGTGAATTCCTGTTGAATGTCATCATGCAAGTGATGTTCTCTGTAGTCTGGAGAAAGCTTAAGGAAATGTTTTAAAGTATTTTTAAGAGCATTTTTAATCCTTAATACTGTGGTCTACAAAACTGAGTAAAGAAATGTTTCAGGCATCCTGTGATGCTCATCAAAGTGTCTAAAATTTTTGTGTTACATGCTGAAACATCCAATGGCAATTTAAAAAGAACACGTTCCATTCATGGAGAGGTTCTGAACAAAAGCCCCCGCACCAAAGGGTTTACAGATGCTTACTCTGTTTCAGCCTGGTTAATAAATGTTAGAGTCACCTGGAATCCCCCCATTAGCAGTAACTGGTGTGGAGACTTCATTGTGGGAAACAAAAACTGGTGTGCTGGGTTTAGCTGCTTCTTGTCCTTGACAGGGCTTGGGCACTGAGTTTCATAGCCCCCTTTCTTTCTCCATGTTCAGGTAAGATGTGTCAGTGCTGGGGCTTGTTTGTCATTGCTGGTAAAGGTGACACAGTCTGGCCTTGGCTTGCAAAGTTGTTTCTGATAAATAATTGGGGGCTATGTGTTGGAAGTGAGCTACATGTGGAACCCTGCCATGCTTAGCTTCTTATACTAAATTCTCTCTTTTTGAAAATGCATCTTTCCCTCCTTGCTGTGTCCAAGGAGGGAAAAAACCCAATTGGGTGGTAATGAAGCAATATTATGACAGGTAGGTCAAGGAGAATCAGGGAAGTCCTTCCCATCCCTTATTTTGTATGCTGTCCATCAGTATGCTGTCATCACTCTGGGAGTGATGGAGTGAGCTTGTAATCAGCACAGAACAGACATGGGAACCATGTTTAATCCTATCTGACTTGTCATTTTAATGACAGGTTTGGGATGAGATGTTGCATAAGACTCCAAGAGATGCTGCTGGTTTTAAATTCCTGTAGTTTCATGTGTTGTGTATTTGCTAAAAAACAAGTTGTAGCCTACAGAGTTGATTAGCTGTGAATTTTTGTTATGCCTTCTGTGCCTTAGTTACTACTTGTATCAGCACAGAACTCAGATGCCACATCACAATCTAGATAAGGAGTTGAAAATATCTTATCAGAAATAAATTTAGAACTAAAATCAAGATTTTCACTCATTTAGATGTGCTTTGCACCTGCACTTCTTTAAAGACAAATGATTTGGTTACCATCAGCACAGCACATGGAAGTCTGGGTGCCCAGCCCCAGTTCTCCCAGTGCAGGGCTCACCCACCTGCACTTCCCAAGGCTGCCTGCTTTGCCACCAATACATCAGCAAACCTGGGAATCAGTCACCCTTGGAAAGGGAAAACACAAAGTGCTGTTGCAGTTGACTGTACCCATCCCATTCCTGTCTTTTGTAGCAAGTATCCTTTGACCATAGACCTTAGGGCTTTTTGATCTCCTGATCCCATTTGAACATGGCTTTAAATAAGAATAATTCTTCCCATCCAGACTTGTCCTGCCTGTGGCATCTGGGAGGTATTATCCATTTGGGCCTGTATTTGAATGTCAGGTACGAGTTGTACATAGTGTCTATCACTTGAACATAGATTTGTGCAGCTGCAACAGCCCCAAACAATTAGTACCTCGAAGTGGCAGCCATTTGATTCTTTTCCCTGTTTTATTTCTGTAGTATTTGTGTGAGTACCCACAGCATGATTCATTTCCCTTGCCTCCAGCTGGCTGAAAGGTGGGTGTTGAGATCAGCTGTTTTGTAGATGCAATGCCTAAATTTTTCATGCACGTAACAGGAAAAATTAATTCCAAACAAAAAATTGATGTAATGGGCAATGCTTGTGGCTCCCTGTGTGTGATCAGAGGTTAGCAAGTGTGGCAGTGCCTCTCCCTGTCCCTAAGGTTGCTGCTCTGCTTGCCACTCAATGTGACCATTGCTTTTATTTCCCTCTTTTAAAGCATTGTCCACCATTAGCCTCCAGGATCCTTCTTTTGTGGCCAGTACAGAAAAGGTCTGTTTTAGAGTTGCAGAGAAACTACTAATTCCGATCAAACCCATTCCTTTTTGCCATTGGACATGTGAGGTAGGATGCCTTTGCTTGGGACCTCATTTAGTAATTGCAGCAGCTGCTAATTGAACTGCAGGGCCATGTGCTGAAATGGCAGCAGTTCTCTTATGTGTGTGTGTGAAAATCAGCTCTTTCTGGAGGTAGTTATGTCTCAATTATTTGTTCTACTACTGATTGCTTGCTGACTCATTCAATATTTGGCATTACTCAGCTGGGTTGAGTCTTCAGGATGTAACTCAAATCACACACTTCATGTTTCAAAGCAAAATGAGCTGCAAGTAGTATGAAGGTGCATAAACTTTGAGAGGCTTTGGAAAAAACTCAGCACAACTTGACCTGGGTACCTTTAAAATTTCTTTAAAATGCTCAGTTTTGGTAAAACAGAAGTTGTGGGGTTTTTTTCTTTCTAATTTGCATTCGTTTTGAACACCTTGCTCATGGTTTGATATATTTATTGCTCAGTATTGTGTCACTCTGCAACTCTTCAGCCCTTTAGTTCTCCTCCATGTGATTCCTTACTTAGCAGTTGCTTTACCAAAGTGGGAAGTGATCTCACAGGTAGACAAGGAGCATGAGAGTCCATCACACACACCTTTCAAACCAGAAACACCTGGCATGTGGGAAATGTTAGGCTCAGAGAATGGATTTATCTTGCAGTTCCTGTGTAAAAGCTCAAACTTAGCTCAGTTCTCAAAACATGAAAAAAGCATGGTTTTTTTGGTCAGAATTTTAAGAAGGATCTGGTTTTAGGTGCAGGTGTGCTGAAGGCCCTGTAACTCCCAACTGAGGGACATTCCCTGGGAGAAGGATGTTTTGGCAGTGTGATTAGTGTATCCCTATTAGTGTGAAGCAGGAATATCCCATGAAAGTCCTGTGACCTGAATATACCCGAGCAGTGAGTCCTGTGGTCAGCTGAACAATCTATTGTGTTAGATGTTTTTAAAAAAGATAAAAAAAATAGTCTCACTTATTACTGCAGTTGACTGTCTCCTGATCCTTGCATATGCCTCAGTCTTAGAAGGACCAAGTTAAACACCATGGTCTGCACTGCAAGGAGGGAGCCATGATGTACAGGTGTGTAAGTATAGACAATTCTCAGATCCCAGATTCTACCTTATTATTTGTTTTATTTATTTATTTTTGTTATTATTTGATTTATTTGTTTTCTAATTGAGTTGACTTGGCTTTCACCACGTATGTTACGACAAATCACTTCTGCTAGAAAATAGTCATGACACACATCAATCTTCTATTGGGTTAGTTACCTTAAAGCTCATCTCATTCCACCCCCTGCCGTGGTCAGGGACACCTTCCACTGGACTGCATTGCTCCCAGCCCCATCCAACACTTCCAGGGATGGGGCAGCCACAGCTGTTCTGGGCTGTGCTTTGTCTGTGGTGTCTGTAAATGTGTGAACTGGTGAGGTTCATCAACCCCTCTACTACAAAGTGCTCTCTTTATTCTCTCCTCTTTGAATCTCTCTTCCTTTACTCCCGTGGGCAACTCACACCCCTACTGTCTGTATTCCACTATAGTTGTATGGAGTTTGTGTTTCCTGGGTGTAACAAAGGTTCCCTTGCTATAGCAATGCTTGCTACTCTCAGTAATCTGCTGTAATGCTTTTGGGAAGTTGCCTATTATTTCCATAAAACCCTTTTTGCCAAAACACCTAAAAGAAATCTCTCAGAGAAAAATGTGGAGTTTTTCTCCGGATGTGAACTCAAGGTATCAAAGAATCAAAGACTTTGCAAGGGTTGTGTGAAAGAAATCTCATGAGGTCTAAAATTAAGGTGCACAACTAGTAAAAGCATGGAGCTTTTGGACTGGGATCTAACATCAGGTTCATCACTTTTCCTCATAATTTAGTAGGTTGTAAACTAGCAAAATGGATGTGGTTAATGCCTGAAAAGGGACAAAGCTTTGGACCCCAGGAAACCACTGCTTTAGAAAACATATTTCTAACCTCACTACTCATTTTTGGTAAATAATAGGTTTCTTGAAAATGGCACATAGTCCAGTAAGACCTACATACCAGTGCATGAAGGGAGAAGCCATGTTTTTACAGAATGCAAAAGTGCCAAATGTTTCTGTTTAGACAAGGATTTTTCTCCAATTATTTTGTTAATCTAGAGACATGATGTTTATTCATATTGGTGTAATTCTAGTAACATGAAGTGAACTATGTTAATGACTAACTTGCTCTGTGAGGATTTGGACATATTTGTCAGAGAAATGTGTTTAGAACTAGAATTTTTCTCAGGTATATACAACCCATAAAAGAGGCTGTTGCAGGGAAATGATTGGTTGTGTTGTGTGCTTGCATTTTCATTGGAAAAATATCAACAAAAGTCTTTCTCTTCTGAGCAGGGCCTTGCATTGTTTGATCACTTCTAGATCCATGCTGTTTACAGTGTGCTTTCATACAGTTTGTGAGAGCAGGTCACAGCTATTTTCCCTACAGGCACTGGATTGATATCTTTGTTGTTACTGTTTTTAAACTACATTATAATGTAGGCTTATCAGAGGAGGAGCCTTGGAGCAATAGACCTCCTTCTCCTGGCACATGTAGAGCCTGAGAGATGTGAGTATTTTTATTCACCGAGTGATAAACCATAAACACAGTGAATAAGAATGCAAGAACACTCTTCCTGTAGTGTGTATTTTCAGAGGCGAAGCAGCAGCACTGAAATGATTTGAGCACTGGCCTCTAAAAGACTAGAATGTGATTAGAAAGTATTCACATCAAAAAGCATCTACAAAACTGAGAGGACGTTCTCATGCTGGAAACATTGGCAAAAGTCCACCTGAATCAGCACCCAAGTACCCTGGACTGTGGGAGCCCTGGAGGAACTGAGACCATCCAGGCTTTGGGGCAATTTTAATGTTTGACATCTATATTAAATGCTTTCTATCATCACTTCAGGTGGAGTGACAGAGTTTAAAAGCTGACATTGGTGTTAGGACCCAGATTAGAGGGAAGCTTTCTCCCTGCTCTGCTGCTCTGCTGTCCCTGTGCTGCTCATCCACCTTCCTCTTACAGGTGTGAATGTTGTTGTCCAGGGACTGCTGTTGTCATGATCAGCTGCACTTAGAAATTACTGTCCAGCTAATGGACAAAACAAATTTTTCTACCTTTTCAATCTATTAAAAATTAGAAACTAGCCCTGTTTGGGACCACATAAAAAATTATCACTCTTCAATTGCAGCATATATTCTTTGAAGTTAATCATATTTGCAAATGTTACCCAAATACAAGCTGCTCTTTCCTAACCTGCAGCAGAGTTTAGGGCAATGTCACTGTGCCTCCTTTGTACACGAATGAAATGTTTGTAGATTGTTGCCCTTCTGCAAATGAGAGCAAGTGAAGCAGTTCTAGAGAGAGCCATTTAACATGACTTAGGGCTTTTTAAAGGGCTCCCGGCATGACCACATTGGTACCAGGTCAGATTTTCTGCTCAACCTCCCTCCCTCCCTCTTGCTTTCATTCAGGCCCTTCCAGCAGCCACCAGCTGTGCCAACCCATTATTTATATGAGTTTATTGGAGAGTTTGTTGCCACTTCTTTGTGGAATAGAGCTCAGGTGAAGGAATGGGTTATATAGGTCTCTATTACAGGCTCCAACCCAGTTAACTTTGTTTTAAACAATTACTGAAAGGTTAATGAGTAGTGTTTACTTCAAGGTGCATCCTTCAATCTCAGCTTTGCCTTAGCAGATATATTGTGCATTTCTCCTGAAGTCATGTTCAGCTCACCTTTCTTTGTCCTCCCACACCACTAAGCTTTTATTAATTCTTTGGTTGTCTTGCAGGAGACAGAATTATGTCCATTGCTTTTGGTTAAGAATCACGCTTCCCCAATTATTTCCATATTCTTCTTCTAAAGAATAGAAAGAGATTTTGCAGCAGCCATTAATTCTTCTTAGCCCATCCTCCATATTTTACAGAGTGATTACTGAGAAATGAATGTGCTTCAGCTGCTGTTGATGCACCCTTTTACTGATTTCTGTGCTGAAATACAGACTAATATATCAGACAGTGGGAGCAGTTCCAGCAGTGCTACTCCTGGCTAGGAGGGGCCTTTCTCTAGGAACCCTAATTGCTTACACTGTTTTTAAGACTAGGAAATAAGTAATATTAATCACTTTTTGCAAATAGTTTCAAAGTTATAGACCACTGATCAATAAAGGTGAGGGAAAATGCTGGAGCCTTCGGGGATGAAGTAATACATTCATTACTGTGAACAAATTCAATACAAAGAATGAATCAATGTCTTGACTTGCCAGCAATGTAGTACATATTGTCCCATATAATCTAGTGCAGGCCAGACTGGTACTTCTTTCATGTGGTGTCTGAAAAATTATTGTCCTTCCTCCATTGAATTGTTGTTTGATATTTTCTGCAGAAGAGAATATGAACCACTAATGAGAGGGTCAAACCCTGCCCTTCCCCCAGGTGTCTGCAGTCTGCCTGCCAGCACCTCTCTGCATCTAAACCCTGCACTGGTGAGAGAGATCCTTACAGAATGTAGTGCAGAATGGAAGCCCTGAGCCACCCATACCAACAGCAAGGGAAGTGCATTGCATATCACAGAAAGGATTCAATAAAATAATAAAAAAGTTAAAATATATGGCAATTGTTTAGAAGGGGAAAAGGCTGTACTGGGGGATGCACATAAACCTGTTCCTGTGCAGTGTCAGTCTCTCAAAATTCTTCTGAATAAAGATCTGAGTTCAGCTACCTGAGATCTGGGCCATCTTTTCCCAGATTGTTTCTTCCAGGCCCATCTCCCCTTTTAGCACCCACACTCTGCTCCCAGGGAGAGCCAGCACCCTCACAGGTCACAGTGCCTCTCTGGCCCAGCCTGTGTGGGTGAGGGGAGCTCTACAGGCACCCAACCAGCATTTCACTGCTCCAGCACTGAGTATGTGCACCCCTTTCTTAGGTGCAAATGATTTTGAGGGGACCTCTTCTTCCTCTCTTCCCTCTTTAAAACTCTGTGTATGTCCTCTTTCAGAAACCCTGTGAAAGGATCTACTTTGGTCTACACTGGCCCAGTGGCAAGAAAACTGCAAAAATGCCTTCAATTAGTTTATCAGTGAAAGGAAACTTTCATTCTGGAAACATCCTGTAGATTTTATGATTCTCTTTTTTTTGGGTGTCTTCTTTCTGAATGATGTATTACAGTAAAAAAACCCAAACCAGATTCTGGATAATTTTCTGAGTCTACCATTACACTACAAAGTATCTCAATTAACTTCAGCTTCATAGGGTTATTTTTCCTATCAAGATAGGAAAGTCACTGGAAGTCTGATGGAGAAAATATGATGGAAGGGTTTCAGAAAACATTTCAGAAAACGTCTAAGCTCGGTGACAGTAAGACACAAGGTTGGGATTGGTGGTGGGCAGCAGGGGAGTTAGTGACTGTTGGCACTGCTGGGGTCATCCCTCCCTACCAAGGACTCCTCTTGCAGCAGATCAGTGTTTTGCTGCTCTGCATCGTAATTCTGATTTCTTAAAACCACATTTGAGTGGTTTTCAGCTCTGACTGATGGGATAAAATACTTTGTGCTATTTATTAGGCTGAGTAACAGCAACAAGCCAGTGACCATAGCTAATAACAGCATAAGGTATTTAAGGGGACAGTGAGCAACAAGTGCAATTTGTGAAGGCCTTTAGATGTCAGTAAATTGTAGCTGGGATTCTGCTGGGGGTTTTCTTGCCTAGTGTTATTACTGTGATAAAGATAGTGCACAGTGGTGTGGTTTCACCATGAGAGAAGCAATGAGTTATATCTCTTGGATTATATTCAAAAGCAGCTGAAGAATGCTGAAGTGGATTTCCTATCCCTCATTTCCACCCTGTGCCAGCTGTGTTAGTACTGATGAGCATCACATACCAGCTTTCAGCAATGGTGCCCAGGGTGGCAGGAGATGCTTCTGGTGGCAACTGGTCCAGGAAAATGTCCTCCCTCTGCCCTCCCAGCACTGAACATGTGGTCTGAGGTGCTTGATATACAATGTGCAAATAAAGCTTTAGAGACATTCTTATCATCTTTAAGTATTTTCTCTGCTTTTGTTCTCCTTGAAAGAACAGCAAGATTATTTAGCTGCAGCTGCCTGTTTAAAAGGTACTAGTGTCTTATTAGGTCAATAAGAATAGAAAATTAAATTAAAACAAATGGAAAATGTACTTTGGACGAAGGAAGGTCTAACTGCAAGGAGATATCAGAACATACAGAACAGTTTAATACTTAGGTGTGGTGTAAGGCCTAAGTGTCTGATTTGAAACACTGTCAGCATGCCTGCAGAGCACACAGAGGATGTTGAAGTGTGTGCAGGCACAGTCTTGTTAGCATGACTCCAGCAAGAGCAGAGAAAAGGGAAGGGGGAGCCTGGAGGGCTCTTGCAGCAGGTGCTGGTACCTGACACCACTGCTGTTACCCTCCTCTGTGCTGCCAGACTAATGCCAGGGCAGGGATGACTCCCCTGGCAGTGAAGGCTTTCACCTGCTGTGCAGATATCCCTGCAGTGCCCTCCATCCACCTGCTGCCCTTCTCCTGAACCAGTCAGTTTTACTGCACGTCCACAGGGAGACCCTGCCAGCCAAGCTGACATGAGACCTGGATTTGGCCTCTCCTGTAAACCAGCTCTTGCTGTGCCATTGTGACATCTCTGA
Source organism: Pachyramphus minor (assembly GCA_013397135.1). Taxonomy (NCBI): domain Eukaryota; kingdom Metazoa; phylum Chordata; class Aves; order Passeriformes; family Tyrannidae; genus Pachyramphus; species Pachyramphus minor. The sequence continues at coordinate 432,858 of VYXB01002182.1, read as the reverse complement.
CCTCTCTGGACCTTCTCTGTTCCGTGTTGTTCCCCAGTCACGTGGCCTTTGTGACACCAAGTGACTCCAGTGGAGAGCAGGTCCCCAGGGAAGCAGAAATTCACTACCTCGTGTGAGTTTAACAACCCTTTGGTTCCTTCATCTTCTAATTGTTCTTGTTATTGCAAACAAAAAAGGCAAATACATCAGATGAAGAGTGTTGGCTGGTCTGTCTCTGTGCTTTGGGTCCATACTGTGGTCAGGCACCACAGAAGCTCCATATCCCACATTTGATGATGTGCAGCTGTTTCTGGAAGGAGTCAGACCTCCATGTGTACCTTGAGCTCTGTTGAATATTCATCACTAACTTTTAGTGGCTGTACATCTTGCGCAGCCATTTGGGTGTTATTTTTATGTTGGTTGCTGCACTGCATTGGGGTTTCAGTATTCAGATCTGAGGCTAAGGAGGCAAGAGTAGTCACTCCTGCTGGCATGTGTTCCCTCCATGATAATGCTGAAGTGATGGATTTAAGCTTTTGGCATGTTTTTCATGGTAATATTAATAGCAATAATTAGTGCAGATGACAGCAAATTAGATAGGGTGGGTTCCCCCAATGCTTTACTGCCTGCCAGTGAATTAGTTTTGGCATTAATATTTCACTTGACTGAAGAGTGGGGCTTAAAATCTGTACAGGGCCCTATATTTTTAACTCCTTCCAAGGAACAGAAGAACAGGCTCAGGCTGCAAGTGAGACATTGACTCTGTGCAGTGATAACCCTGGGAAGAACTGATGGAGTTGCAGTGGTTGGGAGTTACCAGCTCAGTGAATTGTGTGGAAGTCAGAGGCAGGGAGAAGCCACAACTTTTCTTTCGGTTTAGAGACCAAAGCCTGATTTGTAAATGTGCTATGGGAGGTCAGCAAAAGGGCAATTCTATAAAATTTCAGATGTGGTAGTAGAGCTTGAGGTTTTTTAAGTTTGTTTTTCCTTGCTTGGTTTGGCAGGGAGAAGCAGGGGACAGTTTGTTTTCAGAAGTGAATTCAGTGCAAATTTTTGTTGCTCAAAAGCCCGAGTAGCAAGAAAGTTTCATCCTCAAAAGCTATATTGATGAAAGGCATATAGTAATAACTTCAAAATGCTTAATGAGAAGCCACAGGCAAAGAGAAAACTTGAGGAATTTTCTTCTGCACTGGGTTGGCTGCTGTGTGGTATTTGTGCCATGGCACACTGGAATGCCAGGAACAGTCTGGTGATGATCTCTCAGGCCTTGGAGTCTGGGAAAACTGCTCTGTACAGGTGGGAGACATCCCCTTGTAGCCCCTGGCTCAAGATACACTGTCTCTCAAAGCTATCCTGACTAGAGTTCTTCATGGAACCAGTGTGAAGGTGTCCAAAGTGGATTTAAGAAGGCAGGGGCTGCCAGAGTGCTTATCTTGGTTTAAAGACAATGTGTGCCAGGAGACAGGACCTCTGATGGGATAGAAACCCCTCCCTCCAAGTGACTGTAGATGTGAAATTATGAGACTTCTGAGCAAATCGTAGAAACAAAATAACAGTTTTACTAAACCAGAGAACAAAACAAAACAACAACCAAACGATAACAGAGAAAACATCACCCAAGGAGGGTGACATCTGTGCTGCTGAGGTGACAGCAAGGTCCCAGTGCAGTCCCAGGAGCATGGTGGAGCCAGGGCAGAGCCACTGCCACACTGGGTGGGTGACACGTGCAGAAGTCCATGACAATGTTGTACCCAAGCAGGAGAACATTGACTTTCCCCGTGGTTTGCAGCTGTGGCAGCACTTTCTCTGTGGGACTGTTTGGCTTCAGGATTCTCAGCTCATTTTGCTACACTCACGTTTGTCCCATAGCCTGTGTGTCATGTCCTGGTGTCCACATCCCTCCAGTCTCCATGTGTGAAGGCTGTGCTGGGTCATCATTTACAGGACCCAGGGCTGAGATCAGGGCTGCTCTGCTAGAAAGTCCCAGCTCTTGTTTCTTGGCTGCTGTGGATTAGACTCAGGATGTTGTATGCCCTCATCCCAGTTGTAGAATACCAATTAATTTGATGAAAATTTGATTTCAAACCTTGTTCTTGCAACGTGACCAGGGCAATTAATTAGGATTGGCACAGCTCTGTTGCACACTGCTTATTTGGAGGTGGTGAGTCCTTGCAGCAGGAAGAGCTGAGTGAGGTGGCACAGAGTCCTTCAGGGCAGCTTTAGTTTTTTTGAGATGTTGACTGAAGGAAAAAGTTTTATCCTTCTTTTACCCCCTCTATTTTTTGTTTTGCTTGGTCTTGCTGATGTTTTCTTTTGACAAAGGATTTAAATTCTTGGTCATTTTTTGAATGTGAAGAAGTCAGCATTGTTTTACCAAGGAAAGGTAGCACATGCTCCTGGAACAAATCTGAGACCATCAATTTGTAGACAATGTATTCTTAATTATGTAGATAATTATTTCTTTGGGCCTGACCCTCACACAGGCACTGGCCATTCTCCTTACTTCAGACACATAAATTGCAGAGAAGAGCCCATGTAAAACTGTATATTGGCTTTCCTTGTGTTTTCCTGCCCAGAATGTGTTTCTATCACAGCTTGAAAAAGCACCAAAAGTAAAGATATTAGTATATCTTTATTCATCAGTTTTATTTAACTACAACAAAAATGTGTACAAAATGCCTGGAAGTGCTTTCTTTTGTACTTCTAGTCTGAAATACTCTTTTTTCTTTGAAAAAGAAAATGAGAATAATAACTTCTAGCAGATGATTTGGGGCCTTTGGGCTAATTTGATACTCACTGTCGATCACTGCAGTTTGGTGGGTACATTTGACATCTTGCCTTGTGCCTTTTTTTGGCACATGCATTCCTTGGCCATCCCCAGGAATGACAGCTCAGTGCTCTGGGACCAGCTCACCTTATGTCCTGCTGTTTGGGATGAAGGTACTGGGAGAAAAGGACAGATAAAATAAGTTTCTTCCTAGAAATAAATATCAAGGGCAAAGATAATAATTGTTCTTCCTTTTGCATTTTGAGGTGGTGACACTGAGGGTTGAACACAGGTGGAAGTAGCTCCCAAGTCCTGCAGACATTACAGTCCATGAGTAAATAGGGGAACCAGAGAAACTGTAACCAGTAGTGAACACTTGGTGATGAGAGCTGCTTATTGAAAGGCCTGATTTTCAGAGCCAGCTGTGTGCAGCAGGATGCTGTGTGAGGTGTAACCCTTCAGGTAGCCCACATGTGACTGCAAGATTTGGGTCACTCCTGTGTGAGCAAACATCTTGTGGAAGAAGAAGGTGGGGAGCAAGCTGCTCTCTTGCAGCTGGATGTCCTTGGAGAGGCAGGACAGATGTTATACCATATTAATGGCTCTTTAAAAACCCTCTCAGGACATACCCCCCATCCCTTCCCGGCTGGACAGTTACAGTGTCCAGCACTGTGACCAATTTTCCCTTGGCATATTCTTTTTAATTTTTTTTAATTTTTTTTAAAATTTTTAATGGAGCTGTTTTATTTGTCCTGGCTTAGGGACAGGGGTTATATATGCTGCTTGTTGTGGTTACAAATAAAACATGTGAAGATGATTTCAGATGGCCTTTGGCCTCATGGTATGTAGTGGGTTTCTGTGGCTGGGTTTTGTAGTGGGGGGGGGGGTACAGGGGGGGACTTCTGTTAGAAGCTGCCAGAAGCTTCCCCTGTGTGGTGGAGCCAATGGCAGCTGCTCCAGGAGGGGCTTCCTGCTGCTGGCCAAGGCTGAGCCCATCAGGAGTAACAGTGATGCCTCTGGGGTAATGTTTGAAGCCCAGAAAGCCATTGTGCAGAAGGAATTCCAGGCAGGGAAGAGCAGAGTGGGAAGATGGGACCAGCAATGCAGACCCCAAGGGTGGTGCAGAAGGAGGGGCAGGAGCTGCTCCAGGTGCAGGAGCTGAGACCCCACAGCCTCAGAGCAGGGAGAACATGAAAGGAGGGGTGGGGGGAAGGTGTTTCTAAGAGTATTTTACTTCTCACTGTTTTGCTCTGATCTTGTTAATACTAAATTTAAATAATATCCCTACTTTAAGTCTGTTTTACTCTGATCTTGTTAATACTAAATTTAAATAATATCCCTACTTTAAGTCTGTTTTACCTGTGAGGGTGATCAGTCCCTGGCCTCTCCCAGCTCTTATCTCTACTCATGAATCCTTAGCTGGTTTTTTTTCCTCTCCTCTGTCCAGTAGTAGAGCAGAGGGAGAGAGTGCCTTTAGTGGGTACCTGGCATCCAGCCAGGGTCAACCCACTACATGGTATTTTAAGTTTTTTTCAGAATTGTTTCAATCCATAAATTTATACGAGGATCTATAAGTTCAAGTCTCATTGATTTCATTGAGATGCATAAGTGCCCCTGTGCACTAAATCAGAAATAAAGAGGCATTAGCTGTCATCTGAGGGAAGATGTCTTCATTTCCCTGACAGTTTGATTTGTTTCTGTGACTCGTTCTGCCAGATGAGATAAAAAGATCCTATTTATTACATGAGTGTTTGCATCATTACAACTAAACTTCCTGGCTTAAAGCCTGAACATTTCCTGTTGTGTCTAAAGGAGCACCTGCCTTTGCCACACTTGGTAAGGCACTCGCTGGGGAGGTTCTCTGGAGCAGCTGAGAGTAAAGGCATTTCTCAGTCTCATTTGTTTCCCTCTCTCTAGGTGTAGGAAAAGCTTTATTATGAAATGTCAGTGAATGTATGGTTTGTGAAATCAGATTGCATGTGGAAAATTCCATCTGTGGACTGGAGGACAAGTATTAATCTCGGAGTCTAACTGTAACACATTCACAGCCATGCACATACCTCCTCTCAGGGAGCACAGATCAGTATGTCCAGGCTGGACACCCTCCACATTCAAAAGTGGGGTTTGTTATGTTGGGTGAATTGCCCTCTCAGCACAGGGAGTTTCTGTAACATTGCTATTTGTTCAAACCCTTACTGTAGTAATAACCAGATTGGCTTGCATGGCTTTTAAATAATTCATGACTTTGCACTAGGCTCTGTTCTTCATCAGAAAACAAGATTTTCATGTAACAATTCTCAGAGATGAGCTTTCATAGTTGTGGTAGCTATTCCTTGTCATCAGTGGTTGTGTCGTTTGAGCCTTAAAGTCCTTTACCTCTGATTTCTTTCTGGGAATTTTGGATTCAATAGTATTGCCAGGAATGCCTGTGGAGAGGCTTTCCCTAGGACTGCAAACACATCTTGCTTTGGGAGGTCAGGAGGGTCGGGCTCTCTACATCCCTGCTCAGCTGGACACTGAGGGTGACACTCTGGGCACTGTACCTTTGAACCTGTGAGCACTCCTACAAATTGCAAACAACATTTCATTAGTAAAAGCCTGCAGGCAAAACATTTATCAAGCTCTGAGTGTTCCAGGTAGAGAGATGCACTCCAAACCTGTCAAGTAAAAAGATGATAACTCAATTATGAAGAAAGGATCCGCAAGGACGCTCTGGTGACACTGAGGTTGCAGTGACAAGGTTGGCTCTTTGTGTGAGTGAGATGGAGGTGAGAGATGGACCAAAGGACAGAAGAGATGGGGATGCTGTAGAGTCAGAGCTTAATAATTGTTAACATGCTTTATGAGTTAGTCACAGCCCCTGCCATGTTGTGTGAGGGGTGGAAGCTGCATTTACAGATTAGGTGAATGTTCCCATTAAAACTGCCAATGCAGACCATGAGGGGAAAGGATAGGCCTGTAACTGAGCACACCAAACCTGTGAGCTTGGGCAGTGCCAGCAGCTGAGAAGGGAACCAGGCTTGCAGTTAAATATCAAGCTGAATTGGGATTTTGTGGTTTATTTGCACTCACTCATTCCTTCTCTTAATAGAATTGATAAAACAACCTTTACCTGTAACATTAAGCCCTAAATATTTGCTGCCACTGTAAATATTACCCTTGCATTGATTAGGCACATTTCGAAAATCAAGCCACATTCTTAATAGAGGAGAGGTGCATATTTTCAATGTTTATCATAGTGTACTAGATGTTTAATTAAAAAGAAGTTCCCAGAGGATTAGCCAGCTTCATGTTGATAGCAGAAGCATATCTGTTAGCAATTTTTTGGCAGGTAATTATAATGTGGAACTGGATGGCTTGAGCTGAATATTTTATGATCGCTCTAGTGGGAATGAAGAGAAATATAATCAGTCTTTTTACTAAGGGGAAAAGAAAAATTAGACAAGTACATACACCTGTTTGCTTCTGCAGGTTTGCTATCTTGGTAAATTAGGAAGGAATTAGTGTGGATATTACCCAGATTAGTGGGCTGAGCTCCGTGGCAGGGAGTGCAGGAGTTGGCTGGTGGCTCACCCTGCTCCCACTCCTGCAGGCAGCTGTTCTTCTGTGCACCCTGGGGAGTCAGGGGATTTGATTTCCTTTGTCTGCTCTCATGTTAGATTAAGCCAGATCAGCAGGGTGGGAAGTAGCCCTGCAGGGCTGGAAAAGAAAACTGTGCTGCTGTCCTTAGGCATCGTGCTCCCTGTCCAGGTGGGGTTTTCAAGAAGAGACTTTACCCAGTGTAGCCACCATCCATTGATCCCTTTGACATCCCTGTGTCTAAGCAAACTTGTATATGTTTGTTGATCTTAATGTCATGTGTGGCAGCTGGTAAATGGTGTGAGAGGACAGACAACGATTTGAGAGTGGGGCAGACATGCAGCAGGCTTGTTCCAGACAGCCCCAGCCCAGATCTCTTGGCACCAAGCTGCTCCTGCACAAGGGTTTCCATGGCAGATCTTCTGGATGGGCTGGGATATGGCATGTGCCACATGCATTTGCTGCTACTCATGTTGCTCGAAAAGCTGCACATAAATATGTCTTGCTGGATCAGGTCATCAGTCCTTTAACTCCAGCAGCAATCCTCTACTGTGGTTAATGCCTGAAGTCTCACAGGAGAGCAGAAGGACCTGTTCCAGCTGGGAACTTTCCATATGTTACTGGTCTGCAAAACCAAGGACTGAGTCTGATGAGACTCTTGGGAGCAGACTTGTGAGAGGCTTTCATGAATGTGGCATTCACTTACTGTGGTTCTATCTAATCACTCAGTGACTCCATGAAAATGCTGGGAGCTTAAGGTGGGAGAAGTCAACCCTGTGCTCTTAGGGGCTGAAATAACAAAATAGACATATATTTTTCATTGTTAATATTTGATATTGACTGCAGTGTTAGCTGTCCCTGCCATCATCATGCCCCTCTGCAGTGGGATGTGTTTGCACATGAGCTTGTGTTTCCTGGCCAGGCAGCCAGGGGAGCTTCCAAATCCAGGACAAGGTGGCTGAAGTCACTCGTGAGCACTGGCTGGGGAGTTTAGAGAAACCCTGAAAAACTGGGCTCAGCATTTTATAGGCTGAATGAGCTGATATGTGGAGAAAGAGAAAACAGATGGGAGAAAGCATTTATGAAGCAGCTGCCTGTGAACCAATAATTTGGTACATTTCCTTCGGTTCTTTTCATTAAGCCACAATATGTGGATGTCTCATTTTCTGTGAGATACATTGAATGTTCAAAAGACTTGGATATAATTACACAAATGCTGAAAGAGCAGAGACATGCACTGTGTCAGGAATAGTTCTCTCTTTTTGTGTTGTGGAGTACAACAGCCTGATACAGCACCCTTCTTCTACAGCCATCTCTTTTCTCTGGATTCTTCTCCACAATTAACAGGATAACGAGAGAAACTGATTATTTGCAGCGAGAGTTGTTTAAATCTGAGGACTGGGGTTTGGTTTCAGGTCTCAGACCCATTGATTTGGTAACCCAGTATTTATCAATGTATGGAACAAGATTTGCTTGATTATCTGTGGTCTCTGTCCCAGGAGAGAATTTGAGCTTTCATTCTGACAATAGCCAGATATATCACATCTTCTTTGCACTAATCTGAGATCCCTTGCACCTGCAGTTAAAAATGTAGGGCTGAAGTTTTCTAAGTATTCAGATTAAGACTTTTCCTGATTTTGTTACACAGTTTGTTAATGTTGATGTATTTATGATATTATGTTAATGATTCAAACCTCCCCCCTTGCCTGCCCACCTCAATCTCCTCACCAAAATGAAAGCTGACTTTGCCAGGAATTTGTGCTGTGGGATTAGCAGGGAGAGCCCCTGTCACGTGAAGCATGTGTGTCCTGGAGTGGGAAGGTGAGCCCATCCTGCCTGGCCCAGGAGCAGGGTGGGAGACTCTATGAAGTTCTTGTTCTCATTCCTGGTTGTCTAAATCCACCTGCAGAGTGTTTGACTTGCACGGGTCTCAGGCAGTCACACAGTGACTGTGGTTAATACAAGCAGTTCCCTTGCATGCAGAGGGGTCAGGTGCTGTAGGGGAAGAGGTGCTTTGAGTACATTGTTAAACAGGCTGGGAATTCTAGTGGATTCCAGATGGAATGGACTTCTATATGACAACATAATACACCATCTTCCACATGCTGTGATGGTGAGCAAGCCTCTGTTAATGTCTGCAGTTCATAGGGGGTGAATTGAGGCCTCAGTTACCAGGTCTGCCTGCAGGAACCTTGCATGGTTTTCAACCTCAGGTGAAAAGAAACCCAAATCTTTCCAGGCAGAGGAAGTGCTGCCTAATGCAGTGGAGTGCCAGGCACCCTGAGAGTGACTGGAAAGGAAACTTTGAATTTTTATAACCTATGCCCACTTGGTCTTCCAGCAAAATTTCCAGAGAGTTTCGTTCCTTCTGTGGTTTTGAAGTTTGGTGTCAATGGGAGAAATACTGAACTGCTGGCAAATGTTAGAACTTTGTTATGAAAAGTGCAGTCCCATGGAACTGGGACAGTTTCTACCATTTAAGTGGTTCATGAAGGAAGTCTTTAACCTGTTAGCACAGTGAACTCAAGAGGGATTTCAATTGTGATTTCTCAAAGCTTTAAAGATACTGATGTCAGAAAATAGTAACTTTCTTATGAGCTTCAAAAGGGGTTATGTGCAGATGTGGTAACGTAGGGGTGTGCAGAAAGTCAGTTTACCTGTGTCCACTCCATGAGGGAGTCTGAGACACCCTGAGGATGTGAGAGCCCAGTCCCATGTTTGTGTCACACCCAGAGAAACAAGGATGCCTCCAGCTTCTGAGGAAGCTTGATCTCCAATGGGCAGCACAGTGGCTTTTACCACTTGTGATGTCTTTGCTTCCCAAACATTCTGTTGGCTCAGTGTGCCTTCCTCTCCTGAGCTGGTAGCTGCACCTGCAGCCTCGGCACAGGCAGCATTCTGGCCCTGAGAGCAGTGGGAGGTGTGAGAAAGGCTCTGGCTCCCGAGGAATGCAGTTACCATTGATCAGGAGCAAACAGAGCTGTGTGCTTTGAGTTTAGCTTTTCATGCTGGTATTGTTATCTACCCAATCCATTACCTCTGCAGTGCGGCTCAGGGTGCTTTAAAATTTCAACTGAATTGAGTGAAACACAAAACTTGACTACAGATGAGTGTTACTTAGCTCCAGTTCTCCCTATAATTCTTATTCTGGAGTTAAAACAGCAGCAGTAAGTTTTCCCATCTTCTCTGGACAATGTCTTCTACGTTAAAACTTAGCTTGGCTGTGTGTGTTGCCCTGAAGAAAGGCAGGATCCACCTGCACACAGCCCAGGCCGAGCAGTGAGGAGGAGCCAGGGGGGAGCTGGCACTGAGGAGATGTGGGATTGCAGTTTGTGTGGTGGCCACACCAGCCTGTGGCAGGTCAAAGAGATGCTTGGGCTGTGTCTGTATGAACAGAGCTTTGCTTTTGGCCACAACATTGTACCATGTGTTTCTCACACAGAATCTCAAATGGTTTCTGAGGATGGATCTCTTCTTTACACGGAGGCACTTACAGAAAGGTTCTCCTCTGGCTCATGCAGTACTATTTTCATGGGACCTGGAGGAGTTTAACTGTCCTCGAGGCTCTCTCTTGGTTTCCCCACATGCAGATTAGGTTGGTTGGACTGAGTCTGGAACACGCAGAAGTTGTTACAGTACAGGAGTGACAGGGAGGCATGTAGAGAGGGCTGTCTCCTGGGAGGCTTGTTTCTACAGGAAATCAGGCCCATTTCCCTTTTTTTCTGGTGCTTTGCAATATCTAAAGATTGAAAAGGTGGATTTTTCCAAGGTGGGAATATACAGCCAATTTTCCCCATCCCACTTGTCATGCTGCAGTGATGCAATTGCTGAGCACTGAGCACTGCTGGGACCGGTGATGGAGGAAACCTGTGCTGTCCTAATATGAAAACAGTGTAAAAACCAACTCTTCCTCTTTTTCAGTAGTATCACCCATACAGCTAATGGAGCTCAGGCAGAGTGCAGAGTCATGTCTACTGTTCACAGCCTGATCTTTCCTGCTGCATTTAAAGATGTCTCAGCCAGTGACCTGGTGCCCACATAGTGAGGAGCTTTTCTTTTCCCTTCTGCATGCTCTGCTTTGGGCTCATGTTACTAAAAAATTACCAGTTGTACAGAATATGGAACAGTGGATGCCTAACTGGATCAATAGACTCAGTATATAGTGCAATCAGTATTTTTTCTTCCCATTTCTAGAGACAGAAATAAGCAGTAGTCAAGAAGGGACAAGACACTGTAGCTACAAACTGGTGCTGGACTTTACCAAGACACCTTAATTGTTTTCTGCTCTGATTGCAAGTGTAATAAGATTACTTCTCAATGCTTACTTCAGTTGCCTTTACTGTATGCATTGGACAGGATATTTACAATTTGCTTCCATCACTATATTTTGGAAGGTTAGAAGGAAAAAAATCATAAATAATGTTTGAGGAGACTATGAAGTCTAAGCTACTTTTAATTTCTAATTTCTGGTGACAGGCCTCAGGCATTTTTGGCTTCAGCAGAAACTAAGTGCTCCCTACACTGAAGTTTGAGTGCTAGAGTTGCTCTTTAACCATTAATTAAAGTGTTCTGTTAAGATACTGAAATCATAATAGATAAATCTGGTAATTAATTATACCAGCTGCAGAGTATCTAAGTGCAATTGTGGCTTCATGAGAGTAAAAAAATTTATTGCTGGCTTGATGTTACATCTCTGTATCACAGCCTCACTGCCTGGATACAGAAAGTTATTACCAAATCCAGTTATATAAAAGTAAGTTACATTCCTGACATATTAATGCCCACCACTGCATTTTGATAATCAAAGATATATTATATTTAGAAACTAAGAAAGGCATATGCTGGGCCTGGTTTATATCTTTATTTTTTAAAAATGTGTACGCTAATGTTAAGCAACCTGTGTTTCTTTTCATCTTATAATTTTTTATATCCTCTTTTACTCTATCAAGCTATATTAGTCCTGTTGTGCACCTGAATAGATACAATGTCAGTTGTCCTTTCTTAAAAGGCTGGGCTCCTTTTTTGTGTTTTTAGCAGGACTTATTAATGCCATTCAAAGGCCTCTGTTGTAAAGGAGGAGAAATTTCCAATGGCCAACAGTGATTCAGCACCACAGTTGTCTATAACAAGAACCATCATAAGCACAGGAGCCAACAGCAAAGCATTTCTTAGGGTCATTTTACTGTTGTGGAATCAAATAGAGAATAGTGGTCTACATGTGAGACATCAACAGAGCCATTCTAGAGGGCAGTTTGTGGAAGCTGGATTTCAGAGCAAACCTGTTCCTGTCAGAAAAGTAAAAGTTCTAACAAGCATTGAGAAAATTAGTGTGATGACAATTAAGCTGACCAAAAGAAAAGGAAACTATTAACAGAAACATCTCTGAGTTTTATTGAATTTATTTATCAGTTCTGGCAAATGTGCATTCTCTGTGTGGTTTCTCTGGTCTAGAAGGTGGAAAAGGGATGCAGTAACTCCTGCCCCAAACAGCTTCAGATCAGAGGGCCCAGGCACAGATCATGGGGATCCCAGGTAGCATCAGGACAAGGAGTCTGTGCAGTCTCCTTTTAAATACTCCATGCAGGTTTTAGAGAAGGGAGCATGAATTATTGTGCAAACCATAGAAAGGCATCCTGCAGGCAGGGAAATCTTTAGCTCCCACTGTGTCAGGTATTTCTGTGTTACACTGAGCTCAGATTTGAAATGTAATGTGGGAATTTTAATAGAAAGCCAACTAAGAGCAAGAAAGTAGCAGTTGCAGTATCAAGGACTTACATACCACATTGTCCCAAATCTGTAAAGAAATAAATCCCCACTAGCTTGGTTGACACAAAGGTCCTTCTTCTCTTGCTGCAGCTGCAGTAGCTCATAGGGCTGAGTGCAATATTGTCCTGCAGAGCCCTTTTTTCCTCTGAACCTTGAATACAGAAAGCAGCAAATGCACCTTCAGGGTGATGATCTGCAGTCCATGCAGGATGCACCTGTCCATCCTCTATTCCTTCCTGTTTCTGCCTGTCCTCTGCCAGCTCCTCATGGAAGTGCCCCTTGTCCAGAGCTGGCCCAGGGCTTGGAGGCTCAGTGCATCAGCCTGTCCTTGGACAGGAGGATGGAGCAGTGACCCTCAGCATCCTTGGGCCTGACAACCAGGGGTGGAAGGAAGCAGGACTGGTGGCAGAATAATCTGCTGCTCAGATTAAAAAAAGCCAGGACACCAGATCTTAAGTCTGCAAGAGTGTTAATGTGTGGACCTCGTAGGTGAGTTCATAGCAGAGACCTAAATGACCACAGAGAGCTTTCAATATAGGATATTTTAATAGGAAAGCCAGAACATAGAAAGCTAGTGATGTGTATGCATGGATTACATAAATCTTCTGGGCATTTCTGCCCTACAATATCAGCTGTAATTATTAAAATTACAGCTTAATTATCTGCTTGGGCACAGGTACAAAATAATAATCCTGTCTCGCTTGTCAAAATGAGATGAAGGCTGATGGCAGCTGTGTGATTCTCTCTGCCCCATCCATGAATTTCATTAACTCCATCAATGTGACAACTACCAAGTCCTGCTATTGACAGGAACTCCATGGCAGATTTGCTAAATTCCTTGACTTGTGCTGCTCCTGGGGATGTTATAATGCAAAGATATTTTAATGAATCCCAGGACCCAAATGATCTCTACCATAAATACTATTCCATAACTTTTCAATCCTGTACAATACATGGAAATTAGTCATTTAGTTCTTGAAAGGAGCAGGGAGTGCATGGAGTTCACATCCCCAGTGAAGCATGTTATGATACAGTTATTTATCAGAGACAATACTGGAAGCAGTGTTTCAATTCAGCACCTCTGCCATTTTTGAGAAGAGCATTGCTGGGAGAGCTGCTTGGTACCAAGTTATTTGTTACATCTTTTTAGAATTCTTAATATCAGTTCAGCCCTTTTCCACACAAGTCTAACCCAGTCTTTAATCACTATGTAATCTTCACAGAGGCCTCATCCAATAATACCTGCATATATGGCTATTGTTGATTTGAAAGGAGTTCCATTTACATAGCAATGAAGATTAGGAAGATTAGATGTCTTAATGATATCCTATATTTTTGTTATTTTTACACTCCTAGTGGTGGGCAGGAAAAACTCAGCGTGCTTTCTCAGATGACATCTGATCTCTGGTGTCTGTCACTGGGGTTTTAAGGAAAGACTGCAGACAGTGGAAGTGAAGAGTGGGGGCAGCAGGAAAGGTGTCTGGTGGCACAGCCACTGCCATGCAGAAGCAGGGGTGGGTGGGCTGGCTGAAGCAGCAGGATTATTTCTGAGATGCTGACCCCCTTGGCAGATGGTATCAGAGGGTAATTAGAGGAGTCCAAACTTTGTGATGGTTGTTCCTCTCTCACTACCTCTCTCCACAAGGGGCAGGCTGCAGAAATCAGTGCTGCACACACCAATCCTTTCCAGAGCTAACTCTGTCTCCCACACCAGTGGCTGTATTGCAAAAGCCTGCTGTAGCCAGGGGAGAGAGCTGCAATACTATGTGAGCTCGAGAAATTGGTGTTTTTGGCCAGTAGTTATGGTAATGCAGCTCTGACTAAGGAAAATTACAATTTGACACACTACACCTTCTGACAGAAATGACTCTGCAATATTAATAAATGCTAATAAATGCTATGAAATACCATGTGTAGGACATGTCCACTCTCTACCAGTCAAGGCAGGCTCTCTGGAGATGGGTTTAGCAGTATCAAATATTGATCTGAATTCTTCATTACTTCCTTGGTGGCTTTGGTACTTTATTATCTACTCTTAATTTTATTTAGCTTATTTTTGCAGCTTTGAAAGATGTAGTCTTGGTGTTACCATTTAATTTTAAATTCTTTTAAAAACATTTCTTGGATTACAGTGTATTGCTTTAATTCAGACAGAGTATTGCAAGATACCTTTTTGAATTACATATGCAGGGCTAATGCATTATTTCAGATAAATGCAGATTGGAAATGGGGTACTGACACTCTTCTGGGCAAACCCATGGGTGTGAGCAATGAGTTACTACTGTCTTTCACTTGGTAGGGTAGGATACCAGCAGGATAAGGACATAGGACATGAGGGGCAGGCTCACATTATGTAAAGCAAAAAGAATCAATATGACTCTGGGAACAGGACTTCTTCAGAAAGAATGAATGTATTATCCTTGAAATTATTGTTTTGACAGACTCCCACTGGCCCACTGAAGATGTGTTTGGGTTTGCATTCATGCAGTGCAATCAGGTATCCATCAGGCCAGTTAAACATGTCACCTGTAGTTGTCTTTCCAGGTGCCAAAGACCATCAACTTTTAATACTGTTGATTGATCAGGAGCATGTGATGTGTTTTTGCACGGCCTGGGTTGAGCAATGGAATGCCCATAACATTCAACATAGTAGCTTGGCATTTAAATGTCAGTTAAAAATCTTTTCTTGAGCTGGTACCATTTCCAGGGAAATGTTTGTTTCATTATTGGAATGGCCTCACAAATAGGTAGATAATATGATTGGGATTCCAGGTCCTTGCCACAGTTTTGTCCTACAAAGAGAGAATTTCAAATTAATTGTTCCCAGGACCTCCACAACTTACAGAGTTGGTGATGACTGGTAGAGCAGCCACTGTGTGTGCAGGCAGGTGGGGACAGGCACTGGGAAAAGTTGCCTGACTGTGCTGGAGAACTATGACACTCTTATGAGATACTGCCAGGAATAATTATGAAAATGACATTGATTTTCCAACCAGTTAAATTCCTTCTGAGCAAAAATCTGCCTGGAAATAGTGAAGGACCACAGCAGTCTGTGCTGTGACCACAGGATGACCCTCCTGAGTGACCACAGACTGGAAATGTCCTGTGTGTTGGTGGGTCTGGTTTGCCTTCAGAAGGTTATTCCTGAGGCAAACACGGGGCAGGATGGAAATGGCAGAGGACAGTAACTGGGAGCAGCTTGCAGAGCTTCTCTTCTCCCCAGAGCTGGAGCACAGGAGGCTGCACTGCAGTGGTAATAAATAAAGTAATAATATGACTGTTAATTTTATTGATTGAGGTTTGGAGAAAAATTTAGGAAGGAAAAACTGAACATAGGTGTGAACTTTTCTTTCTAACAGTTGTTTTATCTCAGGAGGATCTTGGATTCCCTTTCTATAGGAGAGCAGTTGGGTTGTGTTGAGAAGTCTGATATAAAATGCAAACTAAAGCAGGAAAACTAAGGAAATTTACCCAGAACTTCCCAAACCTACTTTGATTGAAGTTCACTTGGAGTGAACTTTCCTAATATCAGTTTGTCCAGCTGTACCTTGAGGGAGAGAAAAGACCAGTTCCTGTTTTGGGATAATAAGGCTGCTGGACCTTGTACATTGATATTTACAGTCACTAACAGTTTATAGTCCCCTACAGTTGGGAAGGGATTGCTTTTTACTGGGGCACCATAAAAAGGAGAGTTCACTGAAAATTAATTAATGTTAAGAGTACATTTGTAACTGTTGGTTCTGCTTGCTGAAAGGGATCCTCAAGAAATAGAAGCAGTGGTTCCTTACAGTTTCAGTCTGTCGAGCCCTAAATGCCTATTAGAACATAACTAAGACTTGACCTCACCCTGATACTAAAATACCTCTTAAAAAGCCCAAATTTGAATGTATCTTCTAGAGGCAAATGCCATCTGTGCTTGTTTAAAACTCTTTCTGGAAGGAAATATGTGCCACATCATTGGCTGGTGTGGTGGTGGTGACCAGGGACCGAGGAGATGGCCCCATAATTTTTACAGCACAAGCACATTGCACTACACTCCCTGCTGATGTTGTCTCACAGATAGATTCCTAACAAGTCCAGGAAACTAGGAAATAAGAACCATCTATTTGAGACCACAACCAGTGAGATTTCAAAGTACATGCCTTGCCTCACTCCTACTGCTCTTCTGCCTTTTTTGTTACTCTTCTGCTGAGTTAACGTGCCAAGAATGTGATGGCAAAGGATGAAGCAGTTGGGTTCTTTTCAAGCTATGCCAATTATTAACTTCTCTCTGTTTAGCAAGGAAAGGAATCCACTGTCTTATTGTTTTGGGTTTTGGAGGGGTTTGTTGTGTTTTTGTTCCCTTAAGCTTTTTCAGTGCCATGTCCAAACAGAATTTGCAGCTTCATATTGGATTCTGAGTCATGTTTGGATTCTAAGAAGGTAAAGGGGATCTCTCCTTTGATTTGCAAATCCTCCCTTGTGTAGGACAGTACTATCTCAATGTTAAATCAAGATCTAAATTGCCCTTAAACCAATCAAAATTGCCCTAAAAGAGAACCTATTGGCAAGGGAGAAGGAAAGGACAGCAGGGAGCAATCTGAATGTTTGAGCTCAAGTCTGGAAAGTAAGAGCTTGAATTTCTCTCTGTGTTTTATTTATTTACTGTTTATTCCACCCATGCAGTAGTTTCTGACACTTGCCACAGTTGTTGAAGTGTTTTCACTGACAGTGCAAGTGAGTACCTTCCTTTTCCCATATTACATGTTGTGTAAGCACTGGTGAAATACAGCTGTTCACTGTGGTGCCATCCATGCTAAATGGACACATAAATCCCTGTCCTAAAGGCAATGCAAAGGAACTCTGAGCACTGAATATTTTTTTAGTCATCTTCTTTTGCCATTAGCAAAAATAATTAGCAACAGCTGTATGTGGTTTTAATTTGGTAATATCTACTGCTGTGTGGGAAAGGGTCAGGGTGAAGTATTTAGAAATACAGGAATGACTGTTTGAACAGAGAGCAAAGAGGTTTTAACATGGAATTAACCTTGGTTCTGAGCCTATTCCTCCTCATAAAGATATTTTCTTTTTCATATTTCTCCATTGAAGCTGGAGGTACAATCTCTTCCACTGAATTTAGCTCAAAAGCAGTCAAAATACCAGGTGCTTCCAAAGTAGATGTTGTCAAAACCAAGATTTTTGCCTCTGTGCCTTCTAGCTCTACCATCCTTGCAGGTGCAGGAGGAAGTCTGCTAAACTTTTTGCAGTTCTGTTCCAGAACATAGGTGGGTTTTTAATAGCCTTGTTCTCTGTTAGTTTGTTTTATTCCTGGTTCCCCATGCTCTTCAATAACAAGTTGCAAAGGCTGGGGTTAACTGTATTAATTCTGCATAAATAGTTTTACATAAATTAGGAATGTGGAAGTCCTGAGCTGTGCCTGGGCTAGTGAGGCAGGTGCTTTTAGTGCTCCCTGGAAGAGAAGTAGCTCCACACAAGTTTCCATCCCACCTCCCCTGGGCACCTATTTTTGTAGGAGGTGAATCATTGCTTTTCCTCTCCTCTGAGTAGAACGAGCCTGGATGACTCAGAGACACTAGCAAAGTGCATAAATGTTAGATTATCCTGGTTAAGCTCATCCCTGAGAGCTCCTTCAGAAACTGGTATTTTCGGAGTCCAGCTTGATTGGCTTATTCTGGGGGAGAACCAGGCTGGGAGGGAAGGTGATTTTGGCTCTGGTGTCGGGGCATCACTGCTCTGTGAGCTGTGTGTACCAGGAGGGTGTGGTTGTGCACCACAGCACAAGCTGTGAGCCTTGGGTTATAGTGGCCTCATGCCTGAATTTGAAGCTGTTCCAACTCAGCACAGCCTGAGCAGCTGAAACAAAATCTCTTTCTGGTCCTAAGGAAGGCTTCTGTGTGCCCCCAGGATCCCATGGAGGGGGCAGGAAGACTCCTGTGTTGCTACAGTATGAGATTGTTTTCTTTCTCTTCAGCCCTATCTCGTAAACTCTTCAGAAGGGAGCAGCAACCCTTTTGTTTCATTTATTGCCTGCTAAATACATAAATAGAGGAATTCTGAGGCTGTGGTTGCCACATGGGTGTGTATATATGTAGCCCCATTTTAGTAATGCTCTTAAAACATATTTTGGTCTCACTGGTGTTGCAGGTCCAAAACACATGTCTGAGCAGGGGCAGTGGGAGCACAGTTGAGGCTGTGGGGCTGAGGCAGTGTGGCAGCCTTGGTGTCCTGCTGCTGTTACACGATCAGCTAACTGCAAAAGGGTGGTTCTGGCATTTGTCCCAGGTGCCTTAAACTTGCTGAAATCCCCAAAAACCTCCCAGATGCAACTGTTGTTATTGCTTATGTCCCTTTAGGTGTATTTAGGTATATTCTGCTAAAACTGCCTGCTCTTCGTGTGATTTCTATACCAGGGCTTCTCATTGCAATAAATTCCTTTCTCTTACAAATACAGTTAAAATAATTGCTCTTTTTACAACCCACACTTACCTAAACAATTTTGGTTAAGAGCTCTGAACAAGCATTTCCACATCTAAAGCAGCAGCAGTATCCAAAAATGCTGCTGCCAAGTGATGCCTGAGCCTTCCTGGGCCAGGACCTCTGCAGGCTCCTCTCATGGAGAAGGACTCGGGGCCAAGCTCCTCAGCTTGTTCCTGGACCTGGGACAGAGCTTCATCACAGATGAACTGCTGGATTTCCAAACAGCTGTGCAGCTTGGTGAGCAAATCACTCTTTGGCATGGAAGGCTGCCTGGTCTCTGATTGTCTACTTCATGCTCATCATGACTTTTTCTCCACTTGGCATTGGAATAGCTGTCATTTGGCTTGATGAGCTTCCAGATGATGGAAAAGTTGGCAAACTGTTTTTAACGGAAACATAGTGGTCTGTGCCCAGAAGGGGGTTGTTGGAAGGGAATTTAAAATATAAAAGATAAATTAAAAAAATCATTCACATTTTAGTTACTGTGGTGTGGTGCCTTTGCAACTGTGCACAGAGTCTCACCAAGTTGTTACTGAGGAACAGCTCTTTTGGAGAGAGAGCTGAAAATTTTAGCCTTTCCAAGCAATTTTCTTGAGAGGACACAGTTCCCAGAAAATCTGGGATAAATAATAATTTCCCAGAAGCTCATTTTTATGATGAAAAATAAAAAAATCACATATTTTATGGTCGTTTTGGCCATTACACTTTTGCCACACTGGCCTGAGGAATTTAATATTGCATTGGTATCAGCCAGAACTCCCCATCAAACCAATTGCTCTACTTTACACCTCTGTTCTTGTCCAGTTTATCTCCCTTGTAACCAAGGAGGCAGTTCTCTTCTGATGTTGTGACTTTTTCATTATTGGAATTTCCCTCTGGGCTGTGACAGTGGTGCAGGGTGTACTCACCACCTCTCTGAATGAAGGGCATGGTGAGGTCTGTGGGTAGACAGAGTTCTGGGAGGAGCAGCACTTCCCTCCCCCTGCCCTGGGATCCTGGCAGCATGCAAAGCACAAAGTGTGACTTCAGGACTGCCTGGAAAACTCTGTTTCCACTGAATCAGTAGAGTTTAAGAAGGCAAATGTGAGGCAGAAAGCATTTTTCTTATCATGGAGTCACAGAATATACTGAGTTGGAAGGGACCCACAAGGATCAACAGTCCAGCTTTTATCCCTCCTTGCACAGGCACATCCCCAGGAGTCACACCCTGTGCCCCAGAGGATCATCCAAACCCTCTTGGAGCTCTGACAGGTTTGGGGCCATGACCACTGCCCTGAGGAGCCTGTTTAGTGCCCAACCACCCTCTGGGGGAAGAACCTTTTTCTAATATCTATCCTGAACCTTCCCTGACAAAAGTAATTCAGGTTGTTTCCAACTGCATAATGCTCTAGATGCTATTTCTAACAAAAATGTTTTAATCTCTGTGTCAGGATGAATGTACCTCATAGACTGTATATGCTGTCTGACTTGTGCTGTTAAAATACTTTTACTGTTACCATCAATAATTCTGTTTCCACTGCATGTTCTTCATTCCTGGGAATGGAAGCACAGACCCGGATGCAGCACAAGTTGCTATGAATGGGAGCAGATGTGGCACACGGGAGCTGAGCTCCTGCTCTGCTTCCATGGGGATGCTTTTGGTGTCCCAGGGGAGCGAGAGTGCCCTCAAGGGATGGTATCTGAGAGGAGCTGTGCCCGTGCAGGTTGCTCTGAAGTGGGGGTTATCCTTTACCACTCCAGCTCTACAGGACTTGGTGTTTGTGGAGTCAGCTCAGCTGGCAGCAGAGATGGAGCAGGCACAGCTCAGGGTACACTGTATTGCTTGAAAAGGCTCCTCATACTTCAAAATGACTCAGGTGCTACTGTTCTTTTAGTCACTTTGCCATCTGAAAAGCAGAGGGGAATTGGTGAAGTTTCTAAGTTTAAAGGATCTCGCTTCTTGCTTTTCACTATGAAATGGGGGGATTTATTCAAGCCTGAAAATACACTTGCAAAATTATACCCAGAGGGGAAGAGCCCTGCTCTGAGGTCTCTGTACATACCTCTGGCAGAGGGACATGGGGTCACCTGGCTGTGGCTTTAGGCAGTTAAATCCCTTCACAAACCAGCAGTCAAGTGTCTTTGCAGAAGGGCTGTAAAATTTAGGAGTTTGAGTCTCCCTGATCAGCTTTGGGATTTTGAGGGTAGGTTCTGTACACCTTATGCCTTTAGAAAATCAGGTGTAAGGACCTGTTAAATGCCCTGTCCTCACTTCAGCTTTTCCATGAGCAGGAGAGCACCCAGTGCAAGGCACAGGATGGGGCTCTGGAAGAATGTGGGATTTCCTTTACCTGGGGAGGTCTAGCAGGGTCACCAAAGCAGGGGGTGCTCCAGGTCTCCTCTGCTGCCCTGGCAGGCTCCTTGCAGCAGTGGGATGCACAATATTTGTGCTTTCATTCACTTATTTCCATGAAATCAGCATGCCTAGCTCTGCATAAATTGTTGTTATATTGTAAAAGAGAAATTTAAATAAGGTAAAGGAGAGCAAATTAGAAATCTCCAAACATCCCCAGAGCTGGGGCTGAGATGCAGGGTGCTCCCCTGCAGTGGTCCCTTGTGCGAGTGTTGGATACAGCACAACACACACTGTGAGTGGTGCCTGAACACAATATTCATATTCCTCACCCAGGGCACAGGTCCCCTGTCTTTCTATGCATTACATCCTCATAAACTGGCCTAAAACCTGTAAAGCACTGTGCTTTTTTCCTGCCTTCCTTTTGGAAAGTTCATAGTTCTGATTTTTCCACTTTCTGGTTTTTTTCTTTCCCTTTTTTTTATTTTCTTGTTTTATGTGTCAGTACACATTCCTATGTGAGTCTTTGTGCTTAGATGGAGAGAGCTGTAAATCGAGCCTTAGGCTCTGCTGTTTCCAAGAGCAATTACAAATAATTAAAAAAAAAAAATCCAAAAAGGAAAGACCTAAATGAAGACCACAAAAGGAATGAGGTGGGAAGACTGGATAAAAAGAGAAACATATACTAATTTTTGGAAAGCCTTTGATTTTGAAAAAGAACAGTCTTTGATTAAAGAAAAAAGGTATTGTTTGGTATATTTGATTCACTGCAATTCCAAATTGCTAATTAGCATGCAGGCACATGGCAGTGCTTCTCATAACTTCCCACACCTTTTGTTTCCTACTTTCTCTCTCAGAGAGCTGTGTGCTTCCTCATTCAGTGCTTAATTAGACCTTCTCCATGTATCAATCCCTTCAGAACTAATAATATTGTGTGGATTTAGATCCAGTGCTGTTCCCTGATCTGAAGTGATGGTCATTTTCTGTACATAAGCAACCTGTAACCCATTTCATTGATGCTGCATCATTTCTGGTGTTCCTCCAGGGGGATGTAAACACAGAGCAGAATTTTTGTGATAAACAAATCTAAACATACCAAACCCTGCAGATGCTGAGTGAATCCATATATTGTTCAGTGTTTTGTGCACGTGAAGGATGGGGTGGGACAGACCCCTTGTGTGTTGCTGTACAGGTCTGTCTCCACACATCACTGAGTGCTGCACTGAGTAGCTGTTACTGAACCCAGGAGTGCTGTTGACTGGATGTGTTCAGGCAAAGGTGTGATCTGGCAAGGGAAACCCACATATTTGTGTGCCATGGTGACAGTTCCAGCTCCTCCCCTGTGCTGGCATTCCAGGTTTATCTTTCTAAGATAAAGACTCAACTTTTAGCACCCTGTTCCAGTTGAGGGGTGTTTCTGGACACCTCATCCCATTGTCAGCGCAGGGCTCTCTGCTCTCAGGACTTCTCCTTTCCAAGAAAAAATGGGATGAGCTCCCTGCTCCCTACCTCAGAGTTTTGTATTTGAAGTGAAAGTGTTTGCTTTGGAGCTTGCCAGCCACGGGGGAGGTGCAGGAGACACAGGACATGGCCCCAATAGGTTCCTGCACTCTCATCCTCCCACCAGCTCTCAGCCTTCCCAGCTTCCAGAACTCCCAGCACATTATAAAGATACAAGGTGACAGGGAAATGCACTTTTAATGAGTTCGCCATTCTATATTCTGTACATCACAAACACTTTAAAAATTGAGAGCAGTAATACCAAAATGAGAGGAAGTTGCTGATGTCCAAAGCACTCCCCAGTGTTTGCCATCACAGATATCAGGTTTCTTTGAGGTATTTCAGTTTCTGTGAAGTAAAGCACTACCATCCCTTTGCTTCCTTGCCTGCCATTATTCCTTTCCAAGAATGAGCCTATAATACAGTTATTGAATAATAACTGTCACATTTGCTGAGAGCATGAAACTTATTAATGGCTCTGTCCCTGGGCAGGAGGAAGCAAGGAGCTGCTGACAAACACCCAGATAGCTGTTTGTGCCAGATTTCATTTTCGGGAAGGAGCATCTTGACTCCAAAGCACTGCCAGCAGTGTGGGGTTCAGGGGCTGAGAATCCTCAGGGGAACTTCTGTAAGCCATAGGTCCTTCCCACTCCTGCCTTTGCCTAAACAAACCAGTTAGCTGAGGACAGCACTGGAATGTAAGGATCCAAACCTTGCTGCTGAGGGGTGTGGCAGTTAACTGGTGAGCAGGGCTTGTGCTGGAGTTCTTGGATGGAGGTTTTCCTCAGATCTCCATCACACAGATGGGAGTTTTGGTCATGGCACCCTCTGCTTCATCTGTAAAGCAATTGGGGATCATATTCTTTCTCTTGTATTCAGACTTACCCACTGAAGACCTAAGAAGAGCTTGGGTGTTTCACTAGTTCATTACAGAACAGGTGAGTTGCAGTGTTCTAGCAACAGTGGAAGCATCTGCAAGAAATAATCTGGCAAGGTCAGACTCTCCCTCCCTTTACATGCATTTCCTGGATAAACTTGAGTATTTATGGATGTTCCCCATTAAAGGTGTCTGGAATGGCTCAAGGACTTGAACTGCCATAGTGCTTAATATTTCGTTGGTGTAAGGTGGCAACCTGGCCCTGGGAGCTCCCTGTCAGGGAGGAGAGAGCACAAGAAGCATTAAATCACTTCCCAGGGAGGGTTTAACAGGCTGATCTCCAGGACAAAGCCTACACAGTGATTCAGAGACCTGATGGGTTTTGTCTCTTTGGCTGAGTTATTGCCCAGGAGATGAGAAATTTCCTCATTTGATTTCCCAGCAGTGGTGGGGCCGGGCCAGGTTGTCCCCTGTGCAGGGCCCAGGAGCCTTCAGGCTGCTCTCAGAGCCAGGGCAGGTGGCCTGAGGTTGCTGTCTCAGCTCTGTGCTCTGGGGACTCTGGCAGTGGAGTCTGGTGGAATTAATTCTGTGTCCACTCTGTGCCAAAAATCAGGGTTATTGCAAAGGTTCAATTTACTTTATAGAGCTTTAAAGCAACTTTCTTGGTATGTTGCTTTTAAATGGTTGGATTCTTGGGGCTGTCCTGTGCAGAGTCAGGAGCTGGACTTTGATAATCCTATTAGGGCCTTTCCAACACAGAATATTCTGCGATTCTGTAAAATCTCCACATCTTCCTTCAGGGACACCATAAATAAGTGTAATAATGATCAGAAATATCTTGAGTGAAAAGCCAGGACAAGAGCTGTGCAGCATGTGCCAAGGACTGCAGTAGGATTAAAACATTCTGGAGAAGGAGCTCAGCAAGAGTTGTGGCAGTTGACATTTTAGCTGGCAATGACTTCTCTGTAGCCAATACAGACAAGTGTTAAAAGCAGTTCAGCTCTGCTGTCCTCTCTTGCTTAACTGTGCAGGGCAACATGGAAAATGCTGCTGCCAGAAAAGGACTGGGTAGATGGCTCCAGTCCATATATCCCTTGGGAAAAGTTTTACCAATTAAATGAATACCAGGGACTCTAATTGTGCCAATACTTAAATATTTGGGTAAGGAAGAAGATATCTATTAGCTTCTGTTTCTCTGAGGTGGTGTTCTCAGTGGAGGCACTGGCATTGATGAGCCATTGGCTGAGTTCTGGGAGCTGGAGGATCCATACCTGGAATTTCCTTTTGACATTCTGCAAAATGTGTATTTCATTTTAACCCTTTTCATAAGAAGTGCTACTATTGTGTTGTATTGATTCTACTCTCATATAGCTCTCAGGAAAGAGAGATAATAACTTTTTTTCTTCTATTAGCACGTGCAAGGCTTAAGTGTGAACCGAGCCTCAAGCTGAATAAAATTTGTTATAGAGCATCTACTCAGGTACTCAGTAGTGGCTGCTGAAAGGCTGATCATAGCTAATATTAATGCCTCCTTTCAGAACCCAAATGACCAAGCATCACTTTTTGTTCCTCTGCTGAGCACTAAGTCCATGTTTTCAGTTCACAGGCAGGTGTTGGTACTGCTGCACCCCCAGGAATACACTCACTTCCTCACCTAGAGGACCTCAACCACCTTCTGGTTGAGTTTTGAGGAATGAGATGATAATTTTTAAGCACATTTCCTCTTTTTAGTAGCAATATTTTTCCTTTTTCCTTAGGTCCCAGTTTTGTTAGCAGTAAAAGCAGTCACCTGTGGTGTTTTTGCTTTCAGAGAATTCACCCACTTTGAAATGAATTTACTAAGCAGTATAGTCCCAATCTCATGAATAAAATTCTCTTGGGAAATTATTTTCATAACTTGAGAGGAATTTTTGTGGCACTGAAAACTCAGTGTTCCCAAGTGCTTGGAGAAGATTTGGAAGTATCCTGTGCAATTTAATTCTTTGCTTGTATACATTGTTCAAGGTCTGTCTGCTCAGGTAAAGCCATAGGATGTATTTTACTATTTGAGAACACGACAGAGTCATAGAGTCATAGAATGGTTTGGGTTGGAAGGGATCTTAAAGACCATCTCATTCCATGGGCAGGGACAGCTTCCACTAGCTCCAAGTCCCATCCAACCTGGCCTTGGACACTTCCAGGGATGGGGCAGCCACAGCCTCTCTGGGCAACCTGTGCCAGGGCCTCACCACCCTCACAGGGAACAATTCCTTCCTGTTATCTAAACTACCCTGCCCTGTATCAGTGTGAAGCCAGGTAACAGCCCTGGGTACCATTATCAGAGGCAGGACCCCTTTCTAAGAAGTGGTTTGGGTGCATGTGGCCTCGTTAGGGCCTGGGAAGGGGAAGCCCTGCACTGCAGGAGGAACTCAGACTCTGGGCTTATCCCATGATGTTTGTCATGATGATTTTTGTAGCTCGCCCCACTGCACTTCACAAGAGCCATCTGCTCCAATCAGAGATGGGGTTGGAGCAGTTCCTTTCTGTAGATCTGTGCACAGAGCAGAACAGATCTGGGCTAAAAAGCTGCAAGCAGGTCAGAGCTTCAGTGGCTGCTTACATTGCTGGGTGGCTGGTCTGTGTCTAGCCAAGAGCACCATGCAGCAAATGGGGATGGCTGAGAGCTGGGGGGGGTCAGTATTTTCTATATGAAGCAGGCATAGAGGTGAGAACTGCTAATTTGGGTCTCAGAGGATAAAGGCTCTAAAGATTGGGTCACCCTTACACGTCAGCTAATTTTGAGAGCACTTACAAAAAGTTCTAGATCCCAGTGTCTGGTGAATTCTCGTGGCTGGCTTTGGAGCTTCCCAGGTACCTTACCAATGGGAAATACATAGTCAAATCTAGTACTTGAAATGTGCAGGTCTTTAACAATGCTTGATTCATGCTGGGAAGAAAGAGGAGGAGAGCTATCACTCCACTGCATTTTTCCCCCTCTTTTTTTTTCGGCATATAGGGAAATAATAAATAGATGATGATGCTCTGAGACATTACATAGTGTGTGAATGTCTATGCTATTCAGCATCTTGCTGGCTGAAAGGTGTGTGTGTGTCAAACTAAAGGAAAGGGAGCTAAAAATGCATTGGTTGACATTGGTCCCCCCAGAGGTATGTCAAGGGACTTTGACCCTGCTGCAGGTGTGTAGTAGTTGTCCTGGAGAGAGGAAATTATATTCTCTTACACTGGTCTTCTATGACCATAGCACATCAGATTCTTAATTCTGACTTATTTAAGGGCAGTAAACTGCATATAACTTGTGTTGGAAATAATGCCCCAGCCTCATTCAGCTTGAGAGCTGCATGGTGGGATCTGGGGCATGGCCTGACGTCGGACAGATGCTCAGGCTGGGCCTTGCTGAGCCTCTGCCACCTGCAAAATGAGCTGGAGGCCTTAGAACAACAGGCTCCTTTGTGAACTGTCATCGGTCCTGCAAAGAGCAGCTTCCTTTTTGAGCACTAGTTCTGAATGTGCACACTGTAATTAATGGGGTTTTTTAAAGGCCCCTGGGATTCGTTTGCTGTAGGGGAAGTTTGAGGGCAGAAGAGTCCAGGGCTCATTCTCAGCACAGTGTTGTTGTTTCATAACAACACCATGGCCAATGTGAAATGTTTTGCATAATAAAAGAAACACAGAAATCCCTATGAACTGGACTGAGGTGCCTCATTAGATGGTGACTTCGTTAAGCGTTTCTAGGGGTTGGGGAAAAAAGCTGGACAAGAGTGTACATACCATGTGTCTCTTGGGTTGGCCTTTTGATGCTTACACAGAGTAAAATAAACACAGGAGTCGTGTTGTGTTAAACTAGCTCCCCACAACGCAGTCTAATACCAGAGCCGTGTAAACAACAGCGTGGCAGCTGTCGGGGAAGGGAAGGTTTGCAGCTGCTGTGGAGGCTTGGCAAGAATGGCTGAGCCAAAAACAGTGACCCTGCTCCATAAGCAGGGGGTGGCTCAGGCACAGCCATGGCAAAGACACAGGGTAACCCCACTGGGACCACAGTGTCCCCAAGAACAGTGTGAGTGGTGACAAGAGTGCTGGTGTGTATGAGGAGCGTGGCCAGGGGGGTATGGCCTGCAGCAGCAGGCTCTGTAGCCAAGTAAGAAATCCAGCAGTGCAGGTGCTGTTAAAAAGAGACTTTTCACATGGAGCTGCAGGTTCCAGACATAGCTGCTGGCCAGCTCTGCTCCTCACAGCTGTGCTGCTGCAAGCAGAGGGACACCTGGCTGGCACTATGTGCAAACGTGGTGGCACTTGTACCAGAGAGGCTGGAGAGCAGCAACCCCAGCTGAAGAAGTAGGGAGGCTCTGGAGGGAGGGATGAGCCACACCTCTCATCTCCTTGAGCACTCCATCACCTTGCCTTTGAGAAAAGGGAAGGAGAAGTTTGGTGTAATAAGATGTAAGATAACAAGCCAGGCTCCTCAGCTTACTAACCACAACAGTTGTGACAGTGCAAAACTGAATAGTGAGAAACACCTTTTAAAACAAATATGCAGTTATTATATCTTTTTAGTATAGTTTTACTTGAAGGTGTACACAGTACTTTTTAGTGAAGGTAAAATAAAAGACAAAATTTTGCACCTTGACAAGCTGCCTTGCCTTTGAAAAGCACATTTAGTGGTGTAATAACCAAAGGACTCAGTGTGACACACAACCAAATTAGTTTCTCACATCTGAAGACAAGTGGGACGTTTGTGAGCAAATGCAGAAAAACAGCTTCCTCCTGCCAAAACCTACGTGCAGAGCTGCTGATTAGACAGCAGTGCAATTCAGATGAAACATTATCTGACATTTTAAATATCTGTAAGTTTAATATAACAGGTAAAGACTGTCTCTGAGGGATATTATATCTATGGAGTCACAGTTTTAAGAGGTGATTACAACACAAGCAATTGACTGCCATGTGGAGTATGTGCTAAATGATATCTTGAGTGGTAATGATGGCTCATTTGGCAGCCTGGCAGGTCTCTGATCCATTTATAACAGCACTGAAACTGAAGTGCAGGAGCTGCTCCCATATGGCACTGCCACTGCATGGGCATGAAGTGGCAAAACCCAGCACTGATCAGTGAACCACCCAGTGCTGGTTGACTGCAGGTGTAGGACTGTGAGCTGTCAGCAGGCACCTGAATCCCTGCTCCAGTTCCTGGAGGTGTGCTGGATGAGGCTGGGCCACCCCATACTGTGGGTCTCTCTGTCTGTAATGTCTGCATGGAAGCCAAACAGCACAGTTTGGACACTGAAAAACACATCTGAGAAGGTCTCTTTTAATAGTTGTCACTGTGTTACTTCTCCCAACCCAAAATCACGTTAGATCTGAGAACATTAGAGATAATGAATTGCACAAACTTTTTTTACCTTAACAGGTTACCTATTTATCACTTGGTTTATTAAAGGTTTTGTTACTTTCTTTTGTCATAAACTATTGATTTGACCAAACCTTTTGGTAAACAGAAAAATGTAAACTTTTTAGTAGTCTTGTTACCCTGAATAAAAAAAACAACCACACACATGGACCAGGAGCCAAGGATTTGGTGATTTTCTCTGTTTGGTGATTATGTCTGTTTGCTAGGGAGGCAGCTGGAGTTTCACATGGTGTGTTCAGCTGCAGCTGCTCAGCATTGCCTGGGACTCTCTAATTAGGGCCTCCTTCACAGCAGCCATTCTCTTTCAAGCTCCTCACACCTCTCTGAGGGTGTATAACCCTGTTTTCATAATTCCTCTGTGGCTGTTTTGGCACAGGGTTGCCAAAACATGGTTTGTTTTGGGGGTGTCCTCAAGAGTGGTGGGTGGGCAGGGAGGGGACAAGTGTCTCCAGAGGCAGCAGCAGCCCAGTGTGGCCTTAGGGACATGGGGAAGCAACACTTCAAGGTGTTGAGGAGGTTGATTTGGACTCCAGCACTCCAGGCCTGCTGCCTGCAGAGTATCCAGGGGTGGGTACTGTCTCATCTTGCCTGGCATGGGCTTGCAGCAGCACCCAGAGGGTAGTGGTGCTCTAAGCTCCCCACTGCAGCAGCAGATGTGCTGAGGGGAGCGGAGGCTCCAGGTGTTTTCCTCTGGTGCCTCAGACATCACTGTACAGGAGAGTGTGGCCTGGGTGCTCACTGCCACTGGGAGATCACCCAGCTGACACCCTCTCACAGTCCCTGAGCCTTCAGCAGGGCTGCAGAGGAGGGGGGGAGTGTCTGGGGGCTGTGAGGAGGTCAGGGCAGGCAGGGGGGTAGCACAGGCTTTGGGTCAGGGCAACAGGCTAAAGTCTGACCCACAAAAAAATCTCGTGATGTCAATCACTGCACTTGCCATGATGGATTAGGTTTCATCGAAGAGAGAGCCAGAGGTGTCCTCTCTGAACTTCATGAACAACTGTTCAATCACCCAGTGCCCTGGGCTGGTCATGCTGTGCCATGCTGAGGGCTTTCTTCCTGAATAATCACCCACAAAGGAAAAAGCCTTTAGTCCTGCCCAGGGGAGGTGATAGTGGGGTATCACTGCACCCAGCAAATACTTTCTGTTAGAGCCCTCTCCTCTCACTGTGCTCTGCCACTTGCAGGTTAATCCTCCAGTCTTGCAAACTTGGCCTTGTTGCTTCCCCCGTGATCAGGGACTCTGCCAAAAACAATGCCCTGATGCAGATAAAAGCCTGATAAATTATAGCTCCTCAAGTCTTGAGTACAATGAAATGTTATGCAAAGAAAAAGACAAGAGACCATTTCAGAGCCTTTTATGGTGATTCATTTGGGAAATTATCTGGGAGCAGATAATTTAATGCTAATGGCTTTTTTTTCTTTCCCAGTGTCATTGTCAGATGATATTCCAGCATCCTCTCTTCATGCAGAATGGGCTGGGGTTTGCTTTGAAATTCATCAGCTATACAGATCAGGAAATATTTTGGGGGGGGATTATGGTACCTCCCAGAAATTGAATTTTTTTACTGACTCTGTGTGTTACAGGGCAAAATCATAGTCTAGGGACTAAACACTTGGTTGGTTCCAGGTGTTCTAACTACAGTGAGCTCTAGGAATTGCACTTCACAGGAGCTCTAGGTGCAGCAAAGGCCCTGTGTGCAGAGAACAAGCAGAAGTGCTTGAAAGAAGGAAGGCAGAGGATGGGCAGAGCAGGAGAATGGTTTATGTAAACTAGTTTTTAAACTGGAAATGATGAAATTGTTCATTTGCCATGTAAACAATGTTTAATTTTGGAGCCCTTACAATAAATGTGATGTAGCAGAGACGCAGGTGCTTTGTTAGCATGTGGTGGCAGAACCCTCTCCCTGCCAAAGCCCACTAGCCAAGAGATTAGAACACTGGCCAGGGTGGGGAGCCTGATTCCAACCTCCTCTCTGTCACAGCACTCTGTGGGAGCATGCCCTCTGCTTTTTATTTCCTCCTCTTGACACATCCAGTTTGCATGACCCAGACATCCAAGTGTCCCAGCCTCCTCCTGGAGATGCAGGAGAGTTTTATCCAGTTCCTCACCCCAAACTGGGCTGGCAATGAGCAATTTTTCACCCAGGTGCAGCATGTACTTATTTTTCTCCTCCAAGGTTCTAAAGTGTTCCTAGAACATGTCCCACAGCTTGAGACTGCTCTTCATCTTGCTCTTCCCTGCCACTGCTGAAGAGCTCACAATTTCTGACATTCATACTTAAAAAAAAATGCTCTTTGGTCTAAAGTGTTCAAACCAAGTGTTTTCATGTTATTGCACAGTCCTCAACACACTCTCTTGCTAACTCTAGCTCCAGTTCTTTTTTGGGCAATAACTGAACCCAATGGTATCCCAAAACTTCACATATAATAGAAATATATTCTATTATATTGACACATAATAGAAAATAGTCTGAAACAAATTGAGGGAAAATGCACTTGTGCTCAAAATGACCTTAAAGTGTAACATGTGCCATATCTTATGATGAGTGGTGACACAGGAATGCAGCTGAGATGTTGAGACCACACTGGCAAACAGTTTCCTTCATGTTAAAAAGCAATGTGCAATCACAGCTGTTGTTTTCATGCCAGGTGGACCAAAAAGTCCCAAGTGCAAAACTTCGATCTGCAGAAACGTTACATCCAGCTAAATACAGATTCTGCAAGGTCGTGTCTTCTTCATGCAGTTTTCACTAATTTCTTTCAATTTTTTGATGCCTCTTAATGTACTTACAGAATTTTTATCTCTTGGTTAATGTTTTCTTGGTTGTGCAAACCTCCTGATGGAGAGCTTTGTGATTTCGTGTCTCCACCTGCAATTCTGACATTGTTTTGTGATCTGAAATCCTTTGAATCTCTTTTTGCTCGGATCTTTTTTCTCTTTTGCTACAAAAGAAAAGTCTGCATGATCCTTTCACTGGAGAAAAGTAAATTCTTTGGTAATGAAATTCAGGGAAATACCTTCCCCCCCCCTTTTTTTTTTAAACAAGGTAACAAGAGGCAAATGGGAAGATACATAGAAGTTTAATCAAGTCTTTAATAATACATGACCTGTCTTCAAAACATCAGGAATCAGTTTCATGCTACAGCCTATCTGTTTCTTTTATGGTTCTGGTGATCTTAACTGTAAATGAAATTTAAAATGACAGATGTGAAAACCTGCAGAATAATTGCTCTGGGGGTAAAAAGCTGGTAATGGATTTGATGCTGATCCTGGGATTTTTCTGGGGACTGTTTGGTGAGCCTGCCAGATACCTTACATCCAGGTTTTCTGCTATTTTGGATGTGCTCATAGACATTGAAACGTGCTTTGAAAAGAACAGTATTCTATGAATGTTTAAACAAGGACATGGAAAGTGCCTTGGGCCCCCTGTGCAGAGCCGATGTGCAGCAGTGGGTGCCAGCAGTTGTTGTGGACTCACTGGAGTGCCAGAAGCTATGAGGAGTGGATGTGACAGAGCTTCAGATTTTCTGTCTTGTGCTTGTCTGTCAAACATCCTCAGTGCTGCAGCTGGTTTTGTGCTCCAGGGGCAGATTTCCATCCTTCCCCCAGGGTGAGTCCTGTGGGAAGGGCTCCCCCCATCCAGCCCAGTCCTGGGCAGCTGCTCTGACAGTGGGTGTTGTCCATTCTCTCAAGTCTTTAAAACCATAAAGCTCAGCATCTAGAGACATGAAGTATAAGAATAATGTAGTACAAATATTGCAGGTGGGAGCATTAAGCAGAGTGGTACTTCCAGGTCACCTACACCTTCTGGACAGTCACAAACAAATGAAAAGAAAACACAGGCCCTGTGGCTGAGGCAGGTTGCTGCCAGGTGTTCCCCCATCCAGTTGCTCTGTGTCTCCTCTCAGTGTGATGCAGCTGGGGTTGGTCATTCAGGTTCCTGATGCTGCATCCAGTGTTGCCTTCTGACCCTCAGAAGGTGTCTGGAGCATTGTGTGTGACAATATTTCTGCACTGGCATTTCCTCAGTGTAGGAACCAGATAAACACCTGATCCCTCATGAACTTCTTGCTTCTTTGAGTCCTATCTCCACCTGGCATTGTATGCAATAGCATGTTAATCATATTTAGTGAAATTAAGATGTTTGACAGTATGTTTGGCATGGTTTGTGCAGAATTCCATCACAGTTCTCCTTTAGTTTTTTGAATTCATTTTACATTATTCTTTGTTAAAGTTGTTTGGCTCAAGGCCACAGTGAGCAATAAGAATTAGCTGTGGTTTCTGTGAGCTGTGGTCTGTAACAAGATTTGAGACAACTAAAGGAATTTGCAGTGAGTCACTGGCATAGCAGTGTTGTGGTACCTGTGAGTGAGCTGGGAGTTCTCTGGAGGCAGCTGCTGCCCACCATGTGCTGTGGTTCCAAGCCCAGCAAATTGGTGTTTGACTCTAACACACCAAAAAATACTCAGGCAGCTGCTCTGCAAAGCCAGACACCCCAGACCCAGTCAATCAGTGATTAAGATACTCCATTGCTTCTGCCAAGCTGAGGGCTTAGGATGGGTCAAGTGGTGAACCTTGCCCCTGGTTTCAGCAGAGGCTTCAGATGTGCCTTGTGGGAGAGCATCAGGGATGCTGGAGAGCTCTCCTTGCTCGGGATAGGGTGGGATGGGATGGGATGAGTGAAGGCTGGAAGCACTGTAGAGTGTGCAGGCAAATGCCTGTTCTGAGAAGAAAACAGCACCTGGGAATTAAACATTCAAAGGCACCTCCTTTGACCATTTTTTTTATGGGAGCTCAAACTGTGGAGGGTACACCCTGCACCTTCTAAACTTCACTTCATCATATGAGACTCTGTGTTAAGTTTTAAAAACTGTTTTGACAAGCAGTTTGTTTGGCTGCTTCAAACAATAAATAATTCAGCATCCCCCCAAATGTTTTTTGCAATTAATAAAATTATGTTTATGCCATTGAAATAAAATATTGAAGACAGAGTAAGATGACTGTGAGTAACACAGCCATGAATCTCATTCACAGCTCTGCATGCTGCCAGTCAGCAATGCCTCTTGTTAGTTGTGTGTTTGCAAACTGCTTTGACAATACTGGAGAAGCACAGAGGCTTTCTCTGGGCCAGGATGGTGTGAGGGCCCTGGTGCAGCTCCTGACCAGGTCCAGGCTGTCACTGGCCTTAGTAGGGCCACAGGGCAAATCCTGGCTCCTGGGTTGTTGCTTGCTTTATGTCCATTATCGTGGTTCCTAAGGGTGATGCTCCGCGTGCTCGGGCGGTACCTCCTCCTCACCCCAGGCAGCAGGGACAGAAGCAGCCACATGTGACACCACCTGTCCCATGGATGTATGCACAGAAGTTCAGAACAGCATTTCCTAGTGCCCAAAAAGTGAGTGCCTTTCTCAGGGGGGCCTGTGCAGAGGTGGATTTTAACTCCAGTCCTCGGGCCACGTCTCACAGGTGACTCCTCGGGATTGACCTCACAGGAACTCCTAAGAGGAAACCCCATGGCATCTGTCATAAATATGCAACAGGAGCAAGGGAGATGAAATTTCTCTGGCACCATATAACTGTTGGTTTGTCTTACTAGATATTTATACATATTTATATACTCCCCATGCCATGATCATTCCTTCTGTCAATGACAAGGCACAACAGATGGGAGTGGAAGCAGCTGGGATAACAAACATAAAAAGCATAAATGCTGAAGGTAAACATTTACAGTGGTTTTCCCAAACAGTCCTTCTTTGAGGCCAACAGCATCTATAAAGAGATTCCTGTGACATTTGCCCTGCACAGGTCTGCAGCATGCAATGCTTGGGCTTGGCAGACTCATTGCAGTTTATTTGAAGCGAGGAGCAGTCTGTGCTTGTGCTGCAAAGAGCTGTCTCAGTAACCTTTCAGCCTTCCCTTAGCCTTGGTTTTATTGGGAAAGTGCCCTTCCTTTATTATTGTGAGCTGCACTTTAGCTGTATTAGCTAAATAAAGAGTGTGATTTACACTCCCTCTTACCTGCCAAAGGTTCTAGCAGAGATGCTGGCTTTGTGTTGATCTTCCACCCTGTGCAGGCAGGTGCTTCCCATCAGCAAAGTACAAATGTTGCCCAGTTAAGCACTGAAAACACAGTGGAAGTTTTCTGTACAAAATTAACCTGCATCCTGGCTGTAAATCCTGGAAATGCAGGTCTAGCAGGGAAGAGACACGTCAGGAACCAAGGGAAGGGAAAGCCCTGGCTCAGCAGCCAAAGAGATTGTCCAATTATTTTAAAAAAACAACCAAACCAAAAAATGAAACAGGTGTTTTTCTGTAGCTTCACCTACAAAACCAGCTGAGTTGCTGTGGCCAAATTTTCAAAACAAAAAGAGAAATCATTAGGCTGAGAAATTTCTCCAATTCTGTAAAATTTTAGCTTAGAATACTGAACAGAAGATGTTGCAGTGAGCAGTGTCAGTCAGCAGCACTAACAGACCCCTCCTGGCCCCACATAAGCTTCCTAAATAAGTTCATTTCAAAGATCTATTCCATGATGTAGTTGAGAGTCTCTGTTATTTATATTTTCATGGCATATGTCATCTTGTGTCTACTGGGTCTGTCCTTCCTGACTCCATCCCTGATTCTGTGGACATGACTCTGTAATTAGGGTGGGCATCAATGAGCCATTGCTGGGGAGTGCCTGGTGCAGGGGCTCTGCTCAGTTGCTTTACATTCTGTAATGAAATGACCATTTACAACCCTCTTTAAGAACAGCCTCCCTTGTTTTCTCTGCCACAGTAGCTTGATTTCACAAAGCTGATCGTGTTTTAAAGGACAAGACCATCAACCACATACCTCGGGCTGTCTCAGGCTCAGGGTGTAATTGTGACAGTCTGAATAAATACAGATGTGTTGCCAAAATACTCATCCCCACGTGTGGTGTAGCAAGAGTGGAGATGAATATTACTTGTTCTAACTGGGAGGGATTTCAGATCTCTAGAGACGTGTTGTCTGGAAGAAAACAACAGAGAAATTAAGGTGTATCAATTAACTCTAATTTCAAAGTGTTAATTGATAGTTGCTAGGTGTCAGATACATCTAAGAATTTATAAGTCAAACATAAAAGCAGAGTATTGGCATAGTGGCACCAGATGTCTAATGCAGCTTACTGGGGGATTAAACATGAGAGGAATGTAAGTACAGTGTGTCCTCTCTCCTTATTTTGTCTCTTCCTCTTTGCTTAAGCTCCCTTTATTTGCCTGCACAGAATGAGTGGCTGTTAACTGCTTTCTCTGCAGCACCTGAACTTGTTACCATCCATTCAGAAACATTGCCAACAGAAGGGAAAGCAAAAGGAACAACAACAAAAACCTGCAGAAAGCCTTGTTTTCATTTCACAGACAAGACATATAGAAAAAGTAGTGAGTCAGGTATTTGCATTTAGAAAAATAGGAAAGGAAATTCAGAAAGGAACAAATCTGATTTCTGCGCACTGTCTTTGTTTCTGTACATCTGTTCAACATGAGAAATAGTGAAATAATAAAAGATTCCCCTCCAGCCTGTAAGCATGCCCAGCACAGGGAATTCTGTTCACTCCCACCCTGCATTGGTGTCTCTTTTGGCAGAGTGACTGTATTTTATTGTCTTGATTTCATTTTAGCTGCTGCTTGAGCCTTTCACTGACATCAGCCACACGCCTGGTTGCTTGCTCCATCTCTGAGGCAGCTGGGGCAGCATGTGCCCCTGAGCCTTTGCCTGCCACCAGGTGTCAGGTCAACACGAGGAAAAAGAAAGAAACTATGTGTTATTTCTATTTGTCACTCTATGGTGATCAGATACTTTGTTCTGCTGTCCACCTCTCCTTGTAAGTCTTTGAGCTGTTCTGAGTATATGAAAGGTTTCCTTATTAAAAGAGAGAGATTGTGGGGGGAGGGCAGCAAAGTCCCAGCCCCACATTACTGAAAAGCCCTCCATCTTCTCTTCCCATGCTGTATCCCCCAAAGGTGTCCCTGATGCCAATACAAACCCTCATGTTCCAGGTACTGTGGTGTTTGCCCCTCAGGGGCTGACAGGAGCTGGACTTGCTGCCTTATTCTGTGCTGAGCTCACCAGTTAGAGGTGCTGAGCCCTCCAAACCAGCTGCTCTCTGTTGGGAGTCTCAGTGCTTTATATCACCCTGTGTTACACAGGGATGAGTCGAGCTGCTGGCTGGCACATTATGTAGTAATACACAGCCCTTTAGGGATTTTCTGGCAAACCAACTGCCAACAAATTACAGCTCTGCCTCCCTTGGGCTGCCTCCCTCCTCCCCAAAGTACAGCTTTCTGCTTAAACCAAGTGAGGCTTGTAGGAACACATGTCCAAGGTTCACTGCAGAGCCATGTCCTGCTACAGCATTGTGAAAGCCCCTGAGCAGCACTGAGGGGCCAGAGGAGCTCAGGTGCTGGCTGTGATGTGCAGCCTCCTCAGCACTGAGCACCCCAGGGGCTCAGAGAACATTTCTTAGGTGGTTGGGCAGGGAGCTGCAATAGGGCAGGTTTTTCACCATCTATTTTTCTAGATATACTCAGTCATACAGAAAATAATGTAATTGAAAAGTCTCTTTAGCTCAGGATTACATTTGTCAGTAGAAGATAAGGATAGTATTGGTCAACACAGGATTATGGTACAGTGTTATGGCAAAAATGGATGTGTTTTTCTTGGGCGGGGGAAAATACTAATGTTGTCCTATTTCAGTTGTATTTCTTTGAGAAAAGCAGCTGAAAGATGTTGTATCAGGCTGTTTTCCCCTAATCTGTTGTGTGTCAAAAGCTGCCCACCACAGTGGAGCATGCAGAGCAGTGGGGTGTGTGAGTGAGCTCCTGCAGGCCCAGCTCATGCACAGCAAGAGACTGTTGCCCATGAGGTTATTTACCTCCCTGTTGGCACCAAGGGTGCCTGTTTCTTCTGATGTTACCACAATTAATACACTCTATGCAATGCAATGCATTGGTGGCCAGATCAGATGTTGTGGCAGTCGTGGTGCAGGTATCGATACTTCAGTGCTCTGAATTTGTACCCAGAGAGGACAAAACTGGGCTCCTCCTGATCCACTGGCACAGCCAGGACCTTCCTAGACCTGTTCACCACCACTGTATTTGCTAAAATGGTTTGGTAGAGGTAGTTCTCCTCTCTTTCATCACGGGTCTTATGAGTAAGTAGGCAGGAGCAGCACACACCTTCCATTTCCATCTTGGCAGGATATATATGTCCCAGGCAGAGTTTTATGGGAAACTCAACTACAGGAATTTACACAGAAATTTGCCTGACTTTCTAAAGAATTGTCTTATTTCATATGCAAAGTTTTTATCTGACTTTTTAGTGTGTAAAGAAAACAAGGGCAAACATTTAGCACTTAATAAATTAGGTGCAAAACGAACTAACTGTGTTTCATCTGCATTACTCAGCAGTAACATTTCATTAACATTAAATGCTCATCAGTAGGCTTACAAATTACAGTGGTCTAACAATTTTCCAGTGACTCCAGGCAAGGCCCAAGGGCATGGAAAGCAGTTGGGCAGCCTCTGCTGGGTGTCAGCACAGCAGCCATGACTGTGCCAGTCTTGTTGCTGACTCAATGGAGTTGTCCAGCAAATACCCTGAGGGATGCTGGGGTAGTTCTTGCTGTGAAGAGAATCCATTCATGCCAGTTTATTACTGGCTTTTTTTAAGGAGAAACCCAAATAAGATGTAAATGATATTTAACCAATATAGTTCTTTACCTTACTCCTGCTATGCTGGACTAACTCAGGAAGAAAAAGCTCTTCTGTAGCTGTGCAGCTGTGTTGGTAACCTGATGCCAGTCTAGGAGGGTGCTGTTTCTGGATCTCTCCCAGGCTGCAGGACCTTTCCAGTCTTGGGTAGTAAGAAAAGTCAGGGCTGCACTTGTGAAACTCATCTTAGGTCACAGTCAGAACTGGATTTAGGTGCTTTTTGCATAGCAGCCTTTCTCTCACCCCCCTTTTGAGTGATGGAGAGACCCTTGCCCCTGCCCCACAGTGTGATTGCTCTCAGGGTTGCTTTTCCCACCTGAACATGCAGGCAGCAAGCACAGTACTTGTCTGGCCTCACCTGGTAAGGTGGCAACAAAGACAAAAACTGAGGTAGGAGCTTGTTAACCATTAGACAAAGGGATCTAATGCACCCTCAGCAAATTTGCAGGTGATACCAAGCAGTGAAAACCCTGAAGGACGGGGCCATCTAGAGGGACGAGTTCGAGAAGTGGGTGCGTGGGAATCTCATGAGGTTTAACAAGACCAAGGGCTGGTGCTGCACCTGGATCAGGGCAAACCCTGGGATCAATCCAGGCTGGGGATGAGCAGATGGAGCAGCCTTGGGGATAAGGACCTGGGGGGCTGGTGGGGCACAGGCTGGACCTGCCCCTGTGCCCTGGGCTGATCCCCCAGCGTGGGCAGCAGGGCAGGGGGGGATTCTGCCCCTCTGCCCCTCAGGGGAGACCCCCCTGCAGAGCTGCTCCAGCCCTGGGAACAGCACAGCAAGGACATGGAGCTGCTGGAGAGAGTCCAGAGGAGGCACCAAGAGGATCAGAGGGCTGGAGCAGCTCTGCTGGGAGGGAAGGTGGGAGGGTTGGGATTGTTCAGCCTGGAGAAAAAAGACTCTGAGGTGACCTAATTCCAGCCTTCCAGCACCTGAAGAGACCCTACAAGAAAGATTGAGAGAGACTGTTTACAAGGCCCTGGAGAGGCAGGACCAGAGGGAATGGCTTCACACTGAAAGAAAGTAGGTTTAGAGTGGATATTAGGAAGAAATTCTTTGCTGTAAGGGTGGTGAGGCCCTGACACAGGTTGCCCAGAGAAGCTTTGGATGCCTCATTCCTGAAAGTGTCCAAGGCCAGGTTGGACAGAGCTTGGAGCGACCTGGGCTGGTGGAAGGTGTCCCTGCCCATGGCAGGAGGGTGGAACTGAATGATCATTAAAGTTCTTTCCAATCCAAACCATTATATGATTAATGATTCTATGATTAGCTTTCCCTTCTGAAGAAAACAGTTTTTCAGGCTGATATGAACATATAAATATATAAAAAAACCCCCATCTGTGTTGAGTACAGATCACTAAGCTGAAGCACCCCCTTGGTGAGCTTGGGTGACAGACATGTCTTGCTCTGTGAGCAGCTTCCCCTGGTGCCTGGCTCAGTGTGGGGGTTCCACACTGAGGATCAATTGTACCCTCAAATACTTCAGTCCCAGCAGCAGTCTTAAAACATTTTTTTCTGTTTTCCTCCTGATATCAGCAGGATATTTAGGGGGTAAAACAGGGTGTGAACTAAAATGGGTGAAACCACAAGAACAATGCTATGGCCACCACCAGTGTCCCAGGAGGAGACCATTTGCTCATTGTTTATGCCATGAGCTCCCCCATGACCCATCCTTCCTGAAAGATCTGGGAGGAAACCCCAGAATTTTTGCATATCAAGCTACAAATATATTCCAGATGGTAGAGATCTGGTGCATCCTCAGGTGTAGAATATTTTAAACAAAACCTTCCATTTTCAAAGATGTGGCTGGAAAACACCCAGACAGCAGTTTTTTGCAATTTTAATGCTATATATATATATTAATGTACCCTAGCACTAATATAAGAGGCTAAGTATAGAAGATAACTGGGGACTTCAGGATACATCAAGAAGAATACAGCCTCACCAAAGCAATATTTGGAGCCAGTTACAAGACCAATGGGTTAGAACAACACTAAACTGCCAAAAATCCCTGGACAGTTACTTATTCATAGGGAAATGAAATCCAGCGATTGAGTGGGGAAATGTGGCTGCAATAAAAATCATGCCTGGAATATTCATAGAGAAGTTTATCCAACAGAGTTCAATGGAAAATATAGTATTAACATTTATAGCCCTTGAACATGTCCTTTAGGACACTGTTCTAATTTCCCTTTGAGCTGCATCATCTTTATGCAGCACTAAGTTCATTTGGATGCCATGTTCATTAAAGAGAAACAAAAAAAAGGCTGCTTAAGTGGAAACATGTTTAATGGAATCTCAGGCTAGGGCAAGACAGATCCCCTGCAGCAGTACTAACCTGGTGTTCTCTCTTCTTTGGTTCATGTGCTTTTGACAGTATGCAGGGGTGTTGTAGAAGATTTCACCACTGGTGATTGGTGTAGAGGACTGGAAGTAGGTGGCTCTTTTCCTAGACAAGGTTAAAAGAAGAAATAATTGGGAAATGTTTCTGAGTAGATTCATTTTCTTCCTAGAATATGTCTGTCTTGCATAGAAAGCAAAGAAAAGCAAAGAGGAATCCCTATCTTATGCTCTGAAAACTGGTCATCTTGTGTTTAGCTTGTAGCTATGAGGAGCTGTAGAAGATGGAGCCATTCCATAGAAGTTCCTAATTCATTCACATAAGCATTTATTCCTGACAAGTTAAAAAACACTTTCACCACCTATGTTTGCATTGTCATGTAGGTGGTGCAGCATCCAGAAAAGGTTTCAAATGTAAATATTTCTTATCATCATNGCATTGTCATGTAGGTGGTGCAGCTCCCAAATTGCTCTGTGCTGCATCCAGAAAAGGTTTCAAGTGTAAATATTTCTTAGCATCACCCACAGAGCTTTGTCCTCCTTCCCTGTGCTTTCAGCATCACTGAGCCTTTGCCTCATAGGTATTGGGACACACACTGCTGTGTACTAGGTAGTGTGTGTGGCCCCCAAAATCCTGGAATCAGGTCTTCCAGCCACTTCCTGTTGATGTCAGTCTGTTGGGAAGACCCAACAGTCTCTGGTGAAAGGCTGAAATGCTGTGTACCAGGTAGACTGCCAGAAACTTCTCCTTTCTGACAGATTTGTCTTGTTTGATGTCTGCAATAGAGCAGAGGCTTCCTTTGCTTTTTGAGGTTTAATGAAAGATTCAGGGCAGGGGGTGTGTGGTTCTTCTGTCACTAAGGGAAAGCCACTACAGCTAACAGACAGTGTCAAATGCTCCTTTGATGCAAGTGTGCTGGCAGAATCATCTTTCTTTGCTTTCACCCATTACTTTGTTCCTTTTCTTCTCCTCCCATTTGGTCTCCTGGCATCAGTCAAACAAGTAGCACAGCCACAGTGTTTTCATGGTTAAGTTCCTGTGGCTTTAAAGATTATAGGAAACAGAACTGTTTCACACAGGCTCACCCAGCACACCATCAGCTAAACAGCAGATTCAATTAATGAGCAATAAAGATTGATAGTGGCTCAAAAGGATCATTATTAAAGGCTGTGACAGGAGTGTGTTTTCTCCAGGTGATGCTTAATCTGATAATCCAAAAGGATCCATCTTTTTTCTGTGTTCTGCTGGGAGGGCACTGCTGAGCTCAGCACTGCCAGATGTGCTGGCACTGGCCTTTGTTCATGTATCAATCCCCTGCCTGAGGAACGCAGATGTTTTCAACACAAGCTTCTTTTCCTGTGGCTTCAGTAAAGCATCACAGCAAAACATAAACTGTGAGGAAAGAGCCTCTGGGCTTGTCCCACCAGCCAGTGGAGCTGCCTGTGCTCCCAGCCTGGATCAGCACTAGAGGTGAGCACAGGAGAGCAGGGCAGGGACTCCTGCTCCTCTCATGGTTCTGGGTGAGTGCAGTGGTGGCAGTGGGGATTAACTGGTGCCACAGCCTCTTGTTCCAGTCTGGCTGTGATTCCTTGCCTGGATGAAGCAGGAGATAAAGGAGTCAGGAGCTAGTGTCTAGCATTGGAATTTGGAGAGATATTGGTGTTTCCTGGGACTTCCCTCATTCTAGACCCTGGAGAGCCTATGGATTCCATACCCCTTGCAAGCCTGGAGAGGGTGACCTGCACTGCTGTGGTCCAGATGGTCTGTCCTGAGAGCAGACACAGCCACTGGGGCTTTGGGGAGAGCACAGAGAGCCCAGGGGCTCATGTGCTGTTTTGAATTCTGTTTTAAAACCTGGCAAAGTATTTCAGTGCTACTCTGTGTGACAGCACAGGCAGCTGGTCCCTGCTCCACGTTACCAGCACAGGGAACATCTCCAACAAAGCAGACGGGGAGAAAAATGTCCTGATTGCAACACTGAGAGAAAGTGTGAAGTTCTGCTGCAAACTATGGGAGGGCTAAACTCAAAGTCCTGAGATTGGGAAGCCCAAATAACCAGAAACCCAAGAAAATCCTCTTTGCCAGACACTCACCCAGCACTACATGCAGCAGAGGGGCTCTGGGTTGCTGTTTGCAAATCTTTAGTACGTTCTTTCAGCAGAGACATTTTTAAAGAGCAGCCTGATGTGAAGAGGCAGCAGGAGGGAATTTTTAGCTCAGATGTAGCCTTTGGAAGTAGAATATACAATATAAAGCTGTGAGTCTTAACACACCGTACCTGAGACCACACAACTCTAGGTGGTTTTCAAAGTATAGGCTTAACCAAAAACTTTTACCCACAAAAAGCCAGCATAATAGTTCTCTAGAAAAGATTCATTTTAGTTTCTTATGCCTTTTGTTACTACTTTTGTAAATATTAATGAAGATTATTTCACATCAGTGAAGTTTCCTTAAGTTGTGGGGAGTTATCTCTACATATTATATGGAAATAATGGAGCTTGAGCACATAATAGTGTGTAAAATAGCATGTTTTTCCATTCCTAAAACATCCAACTGCATCTTTTTCCTGGTATGCTGGTATCCTCTACCAAGTCACCACTTTGGTAAAGGTGTCACACACACAGGGGAGTTTGCAGTGGTAGCTGCTGGAATCACACTCCCTCAGCAGGGAGGAGCAGCTGAAGGCTGGGCTAATTCAGACATTATCACCAAATCTTTCAATTGTTCTGTTTTTTCAGATTTCTGGGAGTTTTTCCATGGAAGGACTCCACAAACTGTGGTTCTTCAGGTTACCTGGGCATGTGTCCTCCAGTAGTTCTGATTGTGTTGGGATAAGCCTGACATTCAGGGGTGATGTTGAGCCTGAGCCACACAGGTCAGCTGCCCCTTTTATGTGCTGCATGATGCACATCTTTTATAAAGCTGCTCCTTCTTCAAGGAAAACTCAGGGAAATAGCACTGCTGACAGCATTGCTGGCAGCACAGCACCAGCTGTAGGGACAAGAGACCCAAGCTGCTGCTTCTGCTCTGGACCAGGGCAGGTGGATATAAGTCCTCGCTGGAAAAGGTCAAAAGACACATTTAAAGGAAAAAATAAGAATTGAAATGAACACACAAGGCATAAAGTGCTGGTGGTGCACAGCTGGACACAGCTGGAATGCCCAGCTTTCCCATGGCTCCAGTTACTAATAGTCTGATGGGGCAAATTGTTCAGAAAAATGTTATCTTCTGTCTCTCAGGTTTGGTGTGCCAAAAAATTAATTACCAGGGCTGTAATTTTCGTCTTAGAGTAAATCTCTCGAATGAGACATCTGAGGTTGGTACTGAACCTTGGACTGAGCAGTCCTAAAGCCAGAAGAGTCGCCTCATCCAGTCAGACCACTTATTAATTTTAGTCTTGAGCCAAATTCTCCGAGTTGGACCATGTGTGTAACTCATGGAGCTCTTTGTGAAGCTGCAGCAGGGGGTTGGTGACTCGCTGCTCTCCCACAGGCTCCACACTGTCACCACTCAGAGTAAATTGGTTGCCTGGCTGGCTGTGTGCTGCAGCCTTTTCCTAGAGCAGAACCACCCCATTTTAGCACTGCAGTCTTCATGAAATGGGCTCTGCAAGATGAGCCAACCCCTAAGTGCACGCTGCAATTATTTCTACCCTTTCACTTTATTTTTCTGACCTCAAAAGACATGAACAATCCTTTTTAAACCTGCACGAGCTCTGTATCCTCCTGGATTTTCTCCCTCAAGTGACAGATTGTTTCATAAAGAATCATAACCACATAGGTGTCTAGGATGAGAATATTTTAATTTTTTAAAAAAATTATTCTGGTGAAATGGATCTACATATCAATCGTTGAACTCATCAACTCTTAAAACATGCACTCTGTGAAAGGTAAGAGAAAATGTGCTTTAGCCTGAAGGGTGATAGAAAGGTGTGACTCATCCC
Organism: Pachyramphus minor; assembly: GCA_013397135.1. NCBI lineage: Eukaryota > Metazoa > Chordata > Aves > Passeriformes > Tyrannidae > Pachyramphus > Pachyramphus minor. The sequence continues at coordinate 388,162 of VYXB01002182.1, read as the reverse complement.
TCAGGGATAAAATTTTTCTTTTCAATCAGGAATGGATGCCCTGCAGGTCAGGCAGGAAGGTGAGCAGTACATGGCAAAAAGACTCTTAACTCAGAGGAAAGTTCTTGTATTGACAGCACAAATTATATAAGTAATTTGCTTTAGATTAGTACTTTCTGTAAAGGAATTCATGGCTCAGGAAATTCTCTTTGGTTAGAAGTTTTCCAATTTTATGAACAGATCTGCTTCTGTTAGCCACTGTGTCACGCTGCTCCCTCCAGCTAATGCAGAATGATGCTTCCAATTACAGGAGTTATCAGCTCCTTAATGATAAGGATTTTAATTTGGCTGCTTCTAAGATGTGCCATGAATAGAAATCATAAGGTCCTCAACTCCTTCTGCACAAATCTTAATTGCAAGTGAAACTTCAGCAACCAGTTCACAAGATAAGTCTTCTTTGAGGTGCTGGATGTGTTCACTGGTGAGGCCTTGGGGAAGCCTGCACCGGGTTCTGTGGGGGCTGAGGCAGAAAGCCTTGGCAAGACAACCATCAGATCAAGAACTGTGTGTTTTGATCCTTTTTATTTCTTATTTCTTTCACATTTAGCATTCCAGTTTGATTTCATTCTGCAGCTGCTTACCTAGAAATACAGCCTTTTTTAAGGGCCTCTATTATTTTGCTTTTACAACAGGACCAAAGATGCATCTGCTAGCTGCTAGACTGCAAGAGACCTCTGTGCTGCTACATACTATAAATATTTTTAATATTTCATCTCTTCCACCCTCTCTAAAATGATTAAGAGTTCTGTTTGTATTCCAAGGCGTGTTTGCAAGATGCCATTAATGCCCATGTCCTAATGAAAAAGGTTTGCCCACGTCAGGTTGGGAAATAAATTACATTTACCCTGATGGATGGGGACTCCCTTTTGCAATGTCTTTGAAAACAGCAACCTGTATCAAGAGCTTCATTTTGTGTATGGCTGGAGGCTTCCCTGCTCTGCCAGTGCTGGTGGCTCTGGGAACAGCAGGGAAACACTCTGGCTGCCATAATTAGCAGGGACACCCACTGCCTTCCCCTAATTACTGTGCACTGACCGTGGGTCTGGAGTGATCCTTCAGTGTGTGCTCCATGCATGGAACAGCCTTGGTCCTGTGGCCCTTCCTCCAGCTCTCCTCTGGCTGCCACAGCTCAGTGAAACAGAAACAGATTTCTGTAAATAATTTAGATGAGCAGGTTTTCAGTTCTTTGTGTTTTCACAGCTGGTTTCGTGGTGATTGTATCATATTTCGCTCAGTGATAGTTATGGGTAGCAAAGATTACTAAGCAGGTTTTTCCAGTTTAAAGCAAACTCACAGATTTTTGGGGTGGGAGAGTGGATTGATTTTAGTTGAGACACACTGAACCCAGATTTTCACAAACCTGAAAGCCTCTGGGTGCTCTTGGCATGACCATGAGTTTGAATGAGAACTGCAGTCTCTCCCCATGTCCCAGATATAAGGGCTTCTCAGCAGCAGCAGCAGGTTTGGGGCTGGATAAACCAGCATTTATTGTGGCCAAAAATTTCCTAGCAGCCCTACTTTTAGCTGCAAGCTGCTGCTCTGTGTACAGTCCCATATGGTGTTCACTTTCTCTTGAGAGAAGTTGGTACCCACAGTCACCTACGTGAGTGTTTAATACTGTGTGCTCTCTGTCTGTGCTGCTGGAAGGTGCTTCCTTCTCATTATTCATTAGTGATTTATGAAAAATCAGCTGGCAGCATAAATCCAGGATCTGTTGGAAAATAGATATTGCCCTCATGCTTGGCATCCTTCTTGGTGCAGGCAGTAGTGATGGCAGGGGGAAATTCATCTCCTGGTTCTGGCCTTCACAGGCACCTGTGGGGACAGAGCAGGAGGCTGGTGCATTGGACAGCAGGAGCAGAGATGTGTCTCAGGGCCATCAACTGACCAGCATTGATTTTTTAAAAAAAGAGATAATATACCTTGCAGTTTAAGATCTAAAACTGACATTTCAGACCATTTCTGAACTTAACAGGTTTTTTGCCAAAGGATTTTTATTTAGAGCCCAAGTCTCTGGATTTTTCCTAGTTTTTCATGTGTCATGACTCTTTCCACAGCTGTGACTGCCGATGGTATTGATCTATTCAAGAGTTAGATGTAAAAGGGGATTTAACTTCATGTGATGAAAGAGAAACTCTCATAGTGATCTTTTATTTGAAGAATCCAGGCGCTGCCTCAGGAGGGAACCGTCTTGAACCACCATTCCAGCTTCACAGACAAGCTCTTAAAAGCTTCTTCCTAAAATAGCCCTGTGCACTGGGTGGTTTGTAGCTAAGATCTGTGGCCCTGCTATATGGTGTTGACTAATTGCCACTTTTAGCTGATATAAGCTCTGCTGCTCTCTCCTTCCAGCTGTTGATGCTCCTTCCCCATGTGCTTGGCCCTTTTCCCATCTCCAAGTGCAGGAGGAGGAAAACTGATATGCAATGGCAGTAAGAGAAGCTGAGTGTGACAGAGTTGTGTGCTTGAATGTGAGGTTTGTCCATGCTACAGAGCTTGGTTTTCCTGTCCCAAGGGATGGAGGAAAGAGGCTGAAACCTTCTTCTCTGCACATTTTGTTATTTTGCTTCTAAGGGTCTCCTGTCTTAGGTTCCTGAGAGAGATGAGTTCATATCCAGACTTTAAGACAGAGGCTTTACAGTAAGCTGAGCTTTTAATGACCATGAGCTGTGGGGAAAGGCACCTCTCATAAAAGTCCAGTAATTTGCCTGCTGCTGCTCTGGGCATGACAGAGTTGATGGCAGGATCTGCAGCTGGGTGACAAGGGAAGCTCCCATCTCTGATGGAACAGCTCTTGTGTGCTGCTGATATATGTCCTTGAACAGACATAACCTAATGGAGTTGGGGCAGGCTGCAGAACTGCCCTGCCCTGGCAGACCTTAGCTCAGCTTCTTCCCAACTCTTGCAGACTCTGAAGGTGGTGTTGGCATGACCTAGTCCACCTCCTGCTAGTGGGAGTCCAGCTTTTCTTGCATGCTTGGTGTGCCTGGCCCCCAGGTAACTCTGCTTCATGGATTTGTAACACCTCAGCAGGACAGCCTAGCCACAGCAACAGCCTCTGGCCTCTTGGGATTTAGTATTTGTCTGCTTTGGTTCAGGGAACACAACCACTAGGTATCCAGACACATGCAGGATGGAAAGGGCAGGTCACTGGGTCTCTGTGTGGATTTCTGTTGGTGTGAAGGGGAAGAAAGTGCTCAAAAAGAGTATCTGCTCTGCTGTTCACACGGGGGAAATACCTGCATATAGGGCTGAAATTGGGTCCCTTATGTTAGGCTAAATCAGACTCCACCTGCCTTGAAATCCACTTCAACTATGCCCTTTACAAAAGAAAACAAACAAAGCCCATGTCCCATATATAAACAAGCAGAACCTGTTCTCTGTTCTAGGAGGAGACAATTAAACATAATCACTTGTCATGATCAAAGATTAGTAGAAAATCCTCTCCTGCTATTATCCTTGCTGTATGAAAGGAAGGATGGATATTAAAAAGAAAATAATAAACCGAGAAGTGAGAGGAACCAAACTGAGCTGCAAGACCCTGATGCTCCAGCAGCAGGTTTGGAGGGCAAGACTGCAACCATTGCTGCTGCCATATGGTGCAGACACACTCCTTGTTTACAACACCCTTAGGCTTTAAAATGACACTCCTTCATAAATCAGGCAGTTAAACAGGACTTAATTATTAACTCTGGTTTGGGAAGATGCTGTTCAGTGCAGCCACCAGACAAGCTCTGCCTCTCCTGTCCCCAGGTCAGGTGGAACCCTGGGGCTCTGCCTGCACCTGCAGCAGCCCCAGAGCCTGGCCATGGACTAGTGGAGTGTTTCATTCTCCTTCCTCTGCCAGGTTTGCACCATGGTACCATGTGGCTTCAGTGCCACAACCTCACTGCCTGAGTCCAGCCAGTGGAGAGTGCCTGCTGCACCTTTCAGCCATCTGGGTGCAAGGGCAGATGAGCCTTTGCCATCGAGAGCAGGCACCAAAAATGGCAAGGGCCTCATAAAGAAATGAATAAAAGGAATTCTCTGCTTTAAAAAGTATTGAAGTATTGCTTTCTAGGCAGTAGCTCCTTTTGCCAGAAGAGTTTCACTTACTCATTCGTCAAATCTGAAAATCTTCTGAAAACCCATTTATTCTGAGTCTCACAAATAATAATCTGCATACATCATACAACAGAAACAACCTTTTCTGTTTACAAGGAAAGGGATTTATATCTAACTCTGAGATTCCCTACCATGTGGGTGTCTGCTCTGATTGAGGTTTTTTTCACTCTTTATTTGGCAAATGTGGGGAGGCAGAGCACCCTCTTCTCTCTGCTGCATATTGTCAACACAGAACTGTCAAACCCTTTCCTATTTTACTGTTTCAATGGTAATCCACAACCTTCCCACCAAATATTTTTGTTTTCCACTGGTGTTTAAATAACCCACTCTGCATTTTGGTGTTTAATTCTTCGGCTAATGGTTCAAAAGAGAATTCCCAAGACTGTGCAGCAGTTTGGCATCCTGCACTTGGTGATGATACTCTGGATATGTCCCGTGTCAGTTGGTCTGAACAGCAGAAAACAGCATCTTTCAAAAGTAGCTGCTTGCCTCTAAGAAGGTTAAATCTATGGCTTTGTGCTGCAGAAAAATAATGTACAGCAAAAATAGTTTTTATTATTGGCAGGGGCATAAACAAGAGTGCAGCTTCAGGGAACAGAGAGGCACTTTGGCCTAATTACTAACAATTAATGTTTTGGAGTGAGATAAAAGCCTGGGCAGCATGAGGCAGTGAAGGGTGGGAATTAAAATGGTGAGCAGCATGGGGAGGTGCAGTGTTTTGCTTTGTCCCTCTTGAGTTTGTGTGACATCAGAACAAGACACGTTTGGTGAGGCCAGACAGGCAGGATGAGAGGTTTTCTGCCTGGGGGGAAGGGGGAGGTTGTTGCTCCTTGGTGTAAATCTCAGCTCTGAGATGATGATTTTTCAGCCACTTTCAGGTGCTTGAAAGTGGCTTTTCCACCACGACTGAATGAGACATTTTAGCTCTAGCAAAGCTGAGATCAAGCTGCAAGATCTTTGCTATTTTTCTTCCCTGGTAGCAGCCCAAACACAAAGTATTTGCAGAGTTACACTGGCACAGAAAGAAATGCTGCAGTTACCTCAGTGGATGCTCAGTAGGTATGATGTGCCAGGATGCACAAAAAGGGACAAAGCTAAGGAATCAAACAATTCAGCAGGCAGGGCTGTCCTGGAGCTGTGTCACACTATTCTGCATGTTCATACCTCTGGGAAAAATCCAGTGCTTTTGGTGTAAAGGGCAGTGAAAAGAGAGGAAAGCCTGTAGAGAAACACAATCAGGAGGTCAGGGTTGGATGGTTTCCCCGGGTATGTTGTGCAGAGACATATGATGGTGTTTAAATTTAGTTGCAGTGGTGTTAAAGCTTTTGTTTTAGGGAAAATATTTTTAAAAGAGAAGTGCTGTCTTAAAACTGTGGCAACAAGTCTATTGAGGGAGTGCATTTCAGGTCAAGTGACAAAAAAGAAGGAGAAGATTTGCTTACAGGAGGAACAGTAAGTGGTAAATGGGAAAGGCTTTTAAGACTATGACCAATGGTATAAAATAATCAGATTTGTATGGCCCAACACAAACAAGCTCTTTAACTGCACTCAGCTGGTGAAATGTAAACACACATTGGAAACAATTACAGCAGCTCTAACCTGCTCTGCACCTTCAACACCCCTGCACCTCCCCTCAGTGACAGCTCTGTTCTCGGACAGGGTAGGAAACCAGAGCTCTGGCAGGATCAAAACCATTTTTAAGTCTGTTTAAGCTCTTGAAAATTATTGCTATCCCATGTGGTCCATGCCACGAGCTAGACTGTGAAGCTGTGCTGCTGCAGCCCCAGTGTTGATAATGTTGATATGTCTAAAACATTTAAAAGATGAACTGGCCAAAGGGAGTTCATGGTTGTGTTCCTGCCTCTGTGCATGGATGCAGCTGGAGACTCCAGTGAAGCTGGGTGCTGCTGACCTCCTCTGGCAAAACACAGCAGGCACTGGGGAAGGTCTGGCTTTGGTGAGGGGATGGGTTTATCTCACAGTGAGTTCACATTTGAGACTCCCAGGGCTGTCCCCATGGGAGCTCCTGGTGCTGTGTGTACCCTGCCTTCTCCAGAGAAGGTGATGTTATAAAATGGGCAAAGCTTTTCCACAAATAAATGAGGCTATTTTCAATTTTCATGTCATTTTAAATGAAATGGGAGGATTTCTAGTTTCTTCTCAAGTTGTTTCAATCAATTATTTAACCTTTCCTGGGAACAAACTGTGTTTCTACAACATCCGTGTATGCAAAGTACAAAAAAGTGAAAGGCTGACTTACCAGAACAGCTTCACAGTATGGCATGTGTGCCAAAATATTTTTCTACTTCTCTATTTTCTACAATTCTCTTCCATGTGAGAAAGATCCTTGCATGTTAAGTAAATGCACTGCTTTTCTTTCATGTGAACCCTGTCACTGAGCCCTTCCTTCCCCCATAACTCAACTTCCCATCTTGAAAATGAGCAAACTGTGCTTCTTCTAGTCCATGCTCAGTTTGAGTTAACTTTACATTACCTGTTTTATTAAAATCCATATTCATACATCTCCCAGGGTCAGAAAATGTGCAGATTTTCTATCCAGTGAAAAAGGAAAGACTCTTCATGGAAAGACAAAGAGTTTCCAGTTTAACATGTATCTTTTTTGGAAAGCTTTGAGCTTGGCTGCAGTTTTTGCCCATCTCTAATGTCAGAATAATGGTGATTGGGACAAAACCACAATTCTACAGGAGTGTGGTCTCAGCCTGCATCTGAGTGTGGAAGGTGCCACATCACTTGGCTTAATTCTTTAATTACTCACACTCTTTAGTTACCAATGTCTGTGGGTGATTCTGCACAGAAGTTTCTCATCAAGTTACATATTCACACAATAATGTCCTTGTGTATTTTTTACTGTATTTACATAACAGAGAATATAGAAAGTGATGTTCAGTGATAAATTTCTTGCGTACTTTAAAGTCTTCTACCTCAAACTAAAAATACAGTCCATGCAAGTAATTTGTCACATAGAAAACTACTAGTTCACTTTCAGGCACCTCACTGCTGGAGCTTAAGCCAACAGCCATACAAAAATATACTTAAAAATAATTAAATACAAAGGTCATTAACTCACATCTTTAACAAGTAAGTCTCATTGGAATTTCTGTTTCTTTAATAGAAGCATATGCTAGTCCATCATCAGTAAATCTCTAATTGTTTAATTCAGTCAGCCCTGCAAGCCTCATTTTCCATAAGTTTTGGCTATAAGGGAGTTGTGATTTCACATTTAAACAAACGACCTTTTATTTCATGGGTAATGACTTTAAAATAACAGGAGAGCCATAACAGAATCAAAGGGCATAAAGCACATGTCATACTCTAATACACTGTGGGTTGTGGTTGAGAGCAGCTGAACCTTTTGGAGATGCTTTCTGGATTTTTAGTGTGATGCCAAGCACCACCCTCTCTGTGACTGCACCTGTTTACAGCTCCTGCAGGAGGTCCTCAAGCAAGTTGGGGATTAGAACATTAAAACATTGCTTATTACATGTTACTGGGTACACAGAGAATATAGACTTAGCCAGGAAAATAAGCATTAAAATCTTTGAGATATTTGCAATGCTTATTGCAATCAATATGATGGAAATACCACTTCAGTGATTTGAAAATACATTAAAACATCATCTAATTTCAGCCAGTTTGTACAGCCACTTCTGCTGAAAGCATTTCAAGAAAGATTTCCAGATACATCTTTATCTCAGTCTTAGGTGAGGTTTTTTTTGTTGGTTGGTTTGTTTGTTTGTTTGTTTTAATTGTTACCTTGTGTTTAGAGCTATTATGGAGCTGTAATGGTGTTTTGGACAGTTCAGGGTGGGCAAGGTTGAAATCCAGAGGGCCAAGGGCGTGTAAATAGGGTATGTCATAGATTCAGTGGACACCTTTAGAATTAAGAATATGTGTGTGTGTGTGTGTGAGAGAGAGTTTGTCCTGCTGGAATTAGTTGTGGGGATTCACAGAAACCACTTCTGTTGCAACATGATGGTTGTTTTACACTAGATTTAGATAAGAAATTATATTTGAGTACCTTCCCAGACCTCTCCTAATCTGAAAGCTGTCCCTGCAGTCCTGGCTGTGTGGGATTCTCCAGGAGCACTGAGGGGCCTGAGGCAAAGCTGTCCCCATCCCAATGGGCAGGGGCTTTGTGCTCCCCTGGGAAAGTGGGCAGAGCCAAGGCAGTTTGGTCCTGTCAAAACAGCAACATCAGTCACTATTGCACAGAAAACAGACCTCTTTACATGCTTTGTGCTTCAAAAATGTTTTCCAGTGATGTCGACAGAACATCTGAACTATTTTTTGTGTCAGTTCTATGAAACCTGCGGGACAATTTGCTGAAGTTTTCAAAATCCCCCCCAGGTTGTGCAACAGGAGGTTGTGTTTATTCCCTGAATATCAAACAGTGAGAAGCTGGCACAGACCAGTAGACACTTCTTCTGTTGTGTTGTCCTAATTAAAAAGCTGTTCTCAAATGGCGAGGGCTCAGTGTAATGTGTTCCTTAATCTGGGGTTGGCTCTGCTATTTTACCCATGCACAACACTTTCTCTGCTGTGGTTTTAAACAGCAGACCCTGCACACCAGCACTTTTATTGTTAGTCAGATTCCCTATATCCAGCTGTGCAACACTGGCTATTTGAGTTTCAAGTCTCAATTCAGGGGTACAGGAGGACTCACCTGGAAGAGTCATTGTTTAAAGTACAAGGAGTCAAACTGGCAAAATCTGTGCCATCACAAGGTAATGTTTTTGAGAAGTAAGGTACAGAGAAAGGCCTTTAAAAATGGAACTGTGTAGGCCCAGACCTGTGCAGTCACATTTACAGACATGATCTGTTCCTCAACAAACTTTTCACATTTGCAGACAAGATCTGTTCCTTGGCAGACTTTTCCCAGACATTTCTCTGTGGTTCATCCTTAGCAGGTCTGGGGCTGTTCCTGAGCTAGAGCTGTGTGCAGTGCATTCCTGCACAGCAGTTTTAGGCTGAGGCCCCTGCAGCAGCTGTGACAGGGTGACAGTGCCACCAGGCTCTCATCAGTGCTCAGGGCTTGCTGCCACCAGCTTCAGGTGCTAAAGGCACAGGCAGGGGGCTGCAGTCCAAGCTGGGCTGGTGGAACAGGAGTGTGAGCAAATAATCTGGTGTCTGGGCTGAGTTTTGATTCTGAATTTGATCAGGAAATTCACAGGAGAAATATTTGTCTTCGGAAAACAAACCCATCAGTTCACTGTTAGGGGGGATTGTGCTGCATAGAAAACAAATACACCTATGCCAGTTAATCCTCCTTCAAGTTCTTTGGCTCCAGAGGTCTCTTCCAACCTCATTGATTCAATGAGATGCTCAAATTACTCATTATAGCATTTCATTCCAGTCTCATTCTGTTGTTTCAACCTCAGGTCCAAGCTCACAAGTTCACTCCCAGCCTGAAGCAGAGTCACATCTCTTGTGCTCAGTCTCACCTGGCAGAGAGTTCACACTCCTGCTCTTGCTCACCAGGTCGTGATGCTGAAGGCAGAGCTGGCACCAGCTGGGGGAATGGGCTGTGCTAAGAATGATCTGGGCTTGTCCTCTCTCTTGGGTGCCAGATCCATGCAGCCATGGCCTTGGTGTGCCTTGTGAAATGCCAGGCTGTGTTGGGGCAGTTTGAAAGGAGGGATAGTGATTTTTCACTATAAATCTGCCATTTCTTAATAGATCAATGCAAATTGTATAGATTGGCTCCTTATCATGTGTGTAAACAAGAAGTAAGGAAGCACATGGTTTGAAATCTTACTAATGCAGGCTCATGGCAATGTTGGTGGCACTGCCAAAACCATGGTTTAGGTTATTGCTCAGAGAGGAGAATGAGCTTGGTTGTGGTTCTGTTGGTTTTGGACAAACAGCTCCAATTTCTGCTCCTGGCTTCTCCCAGACAGGTATCCTGCTGGATCCACTAGCTTTAGTCCCTGCCTGGCATCATACCTGCTGTTGGGATATAAACCCTTTTTCCATCCAAGCAAAGGCTGTTCCTCTGTTAGTGTTATAAATGCAGTGTAATTCTGTACCCAGTTACAACTAACTGAGTTAGCAGACTCTTTCCCTGGTTTTATATTCATTCTTGAAAAAACTTGCTATGAGAAGGTTTTTGTTCTTAAAAATCCCATTTATTCACCCTGGTTTCAGTACACACAGTAATGCCCAGCTACTGTGACAGCTGCTCACTGAGCACTGCCAAGGAATAGTGATACTCTACTCCAGCCTATATTATTAATCATCTTGCCTATAAGAATTCATTTTAAATGGTGCTATTATATGGAATGCAGGCCTGCTGCCAAGGAACAGAGATCTCTTTGGCTGTGCAGAGAGATTTGCCATCACATAACTGTTTTCTTTTTTTTAGTACTTTACACGTTGTTTTTGGGGAGCTTCACTTCTGTCAGTGGTCTCTGTCGTGCCCTTTACCTCATTCTTGCCTTTATTTTAATATCTACTAATTCTTTTAAATCCCTTGGATCAGTTCTGACTGGTCCTTTCTCCCAATAGCCTGAGATGTTCTATTTAATCTGACTTCTATATTTTAGAAATTTATTTATTGTTGTAAAGGCTGTCCTGTGAGTAGATGTAGGCTTGCTGTAACTGTGGCCTGGAATCTATAAGGTCAAAATAAGGGGTTTTGTAAGGCATATGCATTGTTTAGGAGGTGTGATGTGCTGCAAGTGAGGAAAGGAGGCAGAGGGACACTGGCTGTGAGCCCCCCCAGGTGCCCAAGGAGCAGTGCTGGCCTCAGGCCATGCTCTCAGGGCATCTTGTATTTTAGGGAGCACAGCTCCACACACATGAGCTCATGAACTCATGCAGTCACAGGGATGAGAGTCAAGTCCTGGGAATAATCCAACCCAGGAGCCTGTGCTGTCCTCACTGCCCAGGCTGGACCTTGTGCTCTCCCTCCCACTGGGCTGAGACATCTCCAGTCTAACTTCAACTTTAGGGATAAGGCTTCGCTCTCCAGATGTGCAAGACCAGGAACTGGAGAGAAAACCCCTCCCTGCCTCTTCCATCCCAGCAAGACCACGGTGGTGTCCTCTGCAGGAGCCTAATGAGATCTGCTTCTGTTACAGGTGCATCTTCCCTTTTGGTTGGCTCAGATGTTCCTTTCCCAAACCCCTGGCGTTTGCTAAAAGTGCTGCTGTTAGTAGGGTCTAATTGTGGCTGGAGACCAGGTCTTGGAAGGACCTCTGGGCATCTGAATGAGCCCATTTGCTGTCAGCAGCTGCCAACAGAACAATTAGAATTGCATTGCTGTTACAGGGCATATTCATTGCTTTTCTTTGGGATTATTGAGCACATTTTTCTGCCTGACCTTAACTGCTGTTGAGGCAATAATTCTTCTTGCTCAAACACTTGTCAAATTCCTGACATTAAAATTTTAAATTATAATTAAGATGAAATAAAGAAATTGCATGCTGCCTTTCACAGCCTCATTATTTCACGCTGATTAATGTTGCTGCAAATATCTTGTTGAAGCCACTGAGCTGAGAGGACCTGAGGTTAGGTCTTAACCTTTGAAAGCCCTGTAGAATTTAATCAGTGGCAGGACCCTTTCCACAGCATTTTTTATACCAATCTGCATTTTTTATAGCATAGGTAGGTCTAAAAGCCTGCAAAGAGGAAGCAACTCTGTCAGGTTCTTTAATTTCAATCACACACCACTTGGTAACACGTGTGTGCTTTCTTGATGTGTGATCTCCACATTAAACTACTGTGTGTAAGAACCACCTGGCTGAGTGAAATGCTTTGAATGTTCAGGGCAGACTCATTTTGACATTTCAGTAATTTAGAGAAGGTTCTATCTATTAACGTGGTGAGTTACAGAGAAGAATTCAGAGAGTTGCCTTCCTGGGGGCTGCAGTCAGGGCTGGTACAGGGGCTGCTCTGGATGCTTTGGTGCAGGACCTCACTGCTCCCTCAGGTGACTGTACCCACCCTGGAGAACATCTCCCTCCTAAATGTTTTTTTACAGCTTTTTGCCACAGCTGCAGCCCCCCTGGTCATGTGGGTGAGGAACAGTGGCTGAGAGGGACCACAGGAGCACGAGTGTCACCATCCCTCCTCCACACCATCCCTGCCTGCAGCAGGGAACAACGGCTGGGAAAGGGCTGCTCTGGTTGGGACAAGCACGGTCATCCCTCCATCCCTCCCTCCCCAGGAGCTTACTGCCCTTTTCAGTGCTACTTTGCCAAAAATGTGGTTTGGTTTTGAACTTGTTTTTCATTCTGCTCCAAACAAACTGCCTGCCCTCTCTGCTCCCCTGGCTGGACTCTGCTGGGGAGGTGTCAGAGATGCCTCAGCAGTGGGGAAATGGTGGAAGAGGTAAAAATCTGCACATTAATGTTTCTTGATGGCCAGTTCTTAACATCTCGGTAGTGCAGCACAAATGGAAATTACTCTTGAGTATTTCTCGACTGATGAAGAGATGAAAACAAATCATAGCTACTGAGATTTACTGTGTAAAGGTGAGGAACATGAAATGTGGGGTTGATGAGGTCTGGACTTCTTGACTTTGGCTTGTTCAGCCTCTGCTGAGAGTTATAAGTCCAGCACTCATGAGAAAGAACTGTTTGTTAATTATTAGACTTAAAATAATGTGTGCATGGAAAAAGATAGGTATGAAAAGTGCTTTATGGTGTTAACCATGTCTGGATTAAGCCACACTGGGTATTTTTTGATCTTGGAGGAAAGCTTAAATTTAGCCTGGATTTTAACAGCACTTTGCTGTCTGTTAGTGGAGGTGGCATATGACAACACTTCATTTTTTTAATTGCTGACTTGCATTTACATTTTTTTTACTGAGATGCTAAAATGTAACGAGGATGGTAATTAAAAAAAAATACTATAGCAGATTTGGTCAAAGCAGCTGGCTCGTGGGAACAGCTTTGGTGAAATTTAGATGAAACCAAGATTTTTCTTCTTTCCATACTGCTGTCTACAAAATACCTCATTAAAATCCTTCCTTTTCGTAAAATAAAGTGAAATTGCTTTTATGGGTATTTCCCTATTGAGTTTATGTTGCCTCAAGACTTCTGTGCTACATTGCACTGGAGGCATCACAATGATATAAAATATCAGGGACATACTGCTAATGTTGAAGTTGTTTCATTACACCACATGTAGTAAAGATCCTCACTGTTTAAGATCTTCATATTTACATATCAGCATTCAAAGATCTGAAGACCTGTGCTGTAGCCAGCTCATTACTCCCTTGCCAGGAATTTGGTTTGACCAGTGCAAGGAGTTCACGTGGCTTCCCACAAACACTGTGGAGATTGGAGAATTGCTGTCAATTTGCCAGTTTTGAGAATATCAGTAAATTGTTAAATTATCTTATTAGGACAGGTCTGTAAAAAACTGTAGTTATTGCTGAATACACAGACCTGGCCAATACTGGTCATCAATACAAGAGGAGATAGTGCCAGCCAGACACACAGAACCTGGGCCATCACAAACCTCTGAGCCTGTGAGCAGCATAGTGCTGGTGCTGTGGTGTCTTGCTGAGGCAGCTCTATCCTGAAAGTTACATTTTCTGAAATTGCTCTATAAATTTGAATTTACTCTGGAGGTCATGAAGATTTTTGTGGATTCCTGTTCTCCATGAATTAGGCTGCAGCTCAAGAGGGCACTTAATTAGTGCCTCAATCACAAGTGGGATGTTTTCATTGCAAATGCCATGGATTCAAAGAATTGTGTGTTTGTTATGTTAGAGCAAAACTCCTCAGTGACATTGCTGAAAATACATTGAAGTCTTACAAACAAGCAGGGCCCTGCTGGAAAGCTCTGTGCTTTCCATGTGTCACAGGTGCTTCCCTCCTTTGCCCTTTCACTACTGGCACACTGACAGACTGTGACAGGACTGTGTCAGGGTTCCAGCCACTACTTAAAATCAAGTCGGTAGCTCCCATAGAGCACTTGTGCCATGAGCACCAACTGTTTCCATTTTGAGAACCATGAGGGCCATTCTATCTAGTCACTCCATCAAAACAATATTTTCCTTTTGATTGCCAGTAAAAAACCCAATTTGATTCTTCCCTTATGCCTCAGCTGCCTGTTACATTCACTTTGGACAGATAACATCACAGTTTGTAAAGGTGTGTTAAAAAAATTGAAATGTTATTTCCTCCAAAAAAATCAAACCATTGAATATTTTCTTGCTTTAGATTTGAGACACTCATCAGAGAACCCTCAGAGCTGCTTTGATGCTGCAGGAAGATTGGCACTGGTTTGGTTCTGGCTTTGAGTATAACATCAGAATCAAATCCAAGCAGCTGTGTCCTGCAGCACACCAGAGCATCCACAGGTTGTCTCAGGGTACTGCTCTGTGGTGCTGACATCAATAGCTTTCACACTTTATATTACTAAGGCATTGCAGAATTTGGTAAGATGTGAGTTTGAGGTACATTTACCAAACAAATCCATATTTCTCTTGCTTCTGGCACTGTATTGAGAAATAATGCTGGGGAGGAGCTACTGTGTTCCAAGGCTTGGAAACAGAGCACAAGGTTTAGTAGTGCCTGATGGTGTCACATTAAATATTGTTCCTGTTCCATGTCTCAGGGTTGAATAAGAGTAAATAATGTGCTCCTTCAGAGCAGGGTGCTGTGCCTGCAGCCCTGGGCAGTGATGCCAGGCTGATATTAACATGTGAATGTAGAAGCACCATGATACAATTCCAAGAATGATTATTTTATATTTATGTGGTAAATACAGAAATTTGATGTTGCAGTGTTGTGTGGAGGAAATTTCAGATTTTACCAGCTACTTATGATCTTTTGGTAGAGCTGCCAGCTGAAGTCAGATATAACGGAGCAACAGTAATGGGAATCTAGCATCAGATGCCCAGGAACTGCTGGGACCCTCCCTATTACAGGAAGCTTGAGAAAGTGAACCCAGCATGTTGGAGCTGAAGGTGGCTACTGTGCCCTGATGGCAAATTCATTCTGTATGAAGTAAGGGAGTGTTGCTTTGTAGCAGAACAATTGTTTGAGACATGCTTGCAAAGATATACACACACAGACACTCTGAAACTTCAGATCAAAAAGTCAAATATATTGCACATTACTGTGCTTTTTATCAGACAAGGGTTTAACAACATTCCCGGCGCAAAAAATCCAAATTGATGACACGTCAGGGAACAGACCCTAGAGACTGAAGACCATTTCAGTGGTTGCTAACGCAGTGATGATTTCCTGTCTAAAGCCAAAGGGATCAATAACTCCAATTGGAAAGAAAACCCTTCAGGGGAAAGAGAATTCATGTCAGAAGAGCTTGCTGGACTGCTTAAGTAACAATATTTTATAGGTCCAACAAACAAGCTATTCCCAGTCCAGTAAGCAACATTCTTCAGCCACAGGTCAAGTACAGCAGAAATCAATTCAGCTCAATAATGTGGGTAGCTTGTAGTTCCATCCACAACATGACAAAATTATTTTGGCAACACTTCCCGTTCCAGCCTGGCTCTCCACTGGATGGCTCACAAGAGGGGATCACAGACTCACTGTCACTACATGGAATACTTTGGAAAACACCATTCCTCCTGTGTGGTTGGGTAGAATCATAAGTTGTTTAGGTTGTGCAGTGGGTTTCTGTGGCTGGGTTTTGCTACTGGGGGGGCTACAGGGGGTGGCTTTTGTTAGAAGCTGCCAGAAGCTTCCCCTGTCTGTTGGAGCCAATGGCAGCTGCTCCAGAGGGGCTTCCTGCTGCTGGCCAAGGCTGAGCCCATCAGGAGTAACAGTGATGTCTCTGGGGTAATGTTTGAAGCCCAGAAAGCCATTGTGCAGAAGGAATTCCAGGCAGGGAAGAGCAGAGTGGGAAGATGGGACCAGCAATGCAGAGCCCAAGGGTGGTGCAGAAGGAGGGGCAGGAGCTGCTCCAGGTGCCGGAGCTGAGGCCCCACAGCCCGTGGTGCAGAGCAGGGTGGGGCAGCTGTGCCCCTGCAGCCCCTGGGGGAGCCTCGGGGTGCAGAGACCCCCCTGCAGCCCCTGGGGGAGC
>VYXB01002182.1:327818-371925 GCA_013397135.1 Pachyramphus minor | reverse complement strand
TGGGAAGAGCTGCTGCCCGAGGGATGGACTCACACTGAAGAGGTCCACCAAGGACTGTCTCCCATGGGAGGGACCCCATGGGAGCAGGGGAATGATCCAACTCCTCTCCTGAGCAGCAGCGCAAACAACAACTGCCCGTGACCCCCTGCACTGCTGGGAGGGAGTAGGGAGAACATGGAAGGAAGGAGGGGTGGGGGGAAGGTGTTTCTAAGACTGTTTTGTTTCTCACTGTTTTGCTCTGATCCTGTTAGTACTAAATTTAAGTAACATCCCCACTTTGAGTCTGTTTTGCCCATGAAGGTGGTCAGTCACTGACCTCTCCCAGCTCTTATCTCTAATCATGAATCTTTAGCTGTTTTTTTTTCTCTCCTCTGTCCAGTTGTAGAGGGGAGTAAGAGAGTGGCTTTAGTGGGTACCTGGCATCCAGCCACGAATAAACCACGTCCCTAAGTGCCACATCCACACCTCTTTTAAATCCCTTCAGGAATGGAGATTCAAATATTTTTAAGGTAACCGACTTGAATCAAGGTTGATTTTGAGGTAGTGGGAGAGCTCTGTTGTGATGGCTGTAGTGATGCTTAAAACTGATGCCTTTGACTGCTCATGGAGTCCAGGACCATGGCACATTGGTTCCCAATATCCAGAAGGCAGCAGGATAGGTGTCCACTCAACCACTCAGGCTGCCTCAGAAACTCGTACTGTGAGAGCCTGAGAGTAAGAGAGACCTTCTAGTGCTGGGGTAGAGGAGCTCCCCGGCCTCTAGAAAGTCAGGAGGCCCTTCTGCAGTCTGTGGTGTGTGGCAGAGGTGTGTGGCTGGCAGTCTTGGCTTTGAGAGGATTTCTGCATGTGCTGCTGTGCTCAAAGTAGGGAGCACTAGCACTGAGTTTCAGCTGCTGCTGCTGCTGGGTATGGTTCTCCTGCATTTGCTTTAGCCACATATCTCTCTAATCCTACAAAAATGGGTCACCTTAGTTTTTCCCTCTGATCTCACAGGTTCTTTTCTCACCATGCAAATATTGATCTGGAATCAGCGTAGGCCCAGCTCAACTCCCACAAGTCTTGCACAATAATTTAGAATGAGTGCACTTAAAATTATCATTGTTTTGACAACTTCATCTGCAATGACAGTTCTTCTTAATGAGTGCTATGAGTTATCACTGGCTTTGCATAGAATGGTTTACCCCTGTGGAGGGATATCAATCTAAGCCTAGCACCTGAAACAGGATTTTATGTTTAAAAGCAGCACCCAGATCTCTATATTTAGCTCTTCCTGTTTCAGAGATACTCAGCTTGCAAATCCCATTGCTTCTATTTTATATAAATCCTATTTCAGGTATTTGCATTTAAAATTTGGTTGGACTTCTGCAAAAGGCTCTGCATACTGTGAGACAGCTTGCTTTGGAGGCAGAAAAGTAGAAATGCCTCCCACTGAGACCAGTAGTTCAATGCATGTTCTGCAAAACGTGTGAGAGATGATCACATCTCACAGAGCTGATTTCCCACTGTGACTAATGCCCCATTCCAGCCCCCTCACCCATCCTTGCCAGTGCATAACACTGTAATTCAAGCCCAGAGCTGCACCCATGGATAGGGATGCCAAGAGCACTTAGCAGCCTGTGATTCAGCCCAGCAGATTAAGATAATGCATTCTATCCAAACAGAAAAATATGCTTTTAGTCTGCTACCAACCTTTTTCTTTCTGAAAGGGAGGAAATTGCCTGCACAGGGTGGTCCTCTTCTCCAAGGGCAACAGCTCTGCAGAGATGATAGTGCTGGAGCCTGTTCCCAGCCCACCCAGTCTTTGGGATCAATGAGCTCAGATAAAACCACTTCACTTTTTGCTCCTGTATGAGCCACAGAGACCTCAGTTTAGCTAAAATGTGCTCAGCCATTCTTGATCACACACAGTGATCTTACAGCATGGGCAGGTTTCTGTCTCTGAGAGAGGAGAAGCACTTCTAACATTGCTGGGAAGCAGGGAATCACTGGGATACTTCCTAATGTCATCATCAGAGCAGAGAGAATCTACAGAGACCCCCTGCAAAAGGCAGAACTTTTGCATGAAAAGTTATGATCACTGCAATGCCCTCCTTCTCAGGAGAAACAAATGGATATTGGGTGGTCTGGGCTAAGTTTCCACCCCCTGGCATAGGGATGCTCCACCTGAGGCCAAGGGTGGCTGCTCTGGGCAATACCCATGTGCCATCAGGGTCTTTGGTCACTTAAATTGTATCTACAGTGTCTTGTAAAGTGATCTCGCTCACATGAACCACTTAAAATCAGGCAGTGATGCAGCTACTGCACAGTAAATCAAGGAAAAAAAAAAAAAGGAAACCCCAGGAGCTTTTTGTTTACTGCAAAGTCCTGAACTCTGAACATCTGAGAGGTGTTTTAATTCTTTTTCTCACTTTGATGCTCTTATGACAGAATACTTTGCAGCATCTGAGCTGTCCAGGAGTGTGAAATGGGCATGGCCTTTGGGATTGTAGAAAACACAAAGTGGAAATGAATTCACTCGAGATAGGTTGGTTCCTGTAAGTCTCTCTATAAAAATGCTTCTCTCAGCCTGTTAAGATTATCAGCTGCTGTGTCAACAGCCTGTGATAACACAGGAAATGAAAAAATGGTGGTAGGAAATCTCAGGCTGCTTATTAAGCCTTTTCTAACTGTCACACAAAATCAAGGCAGCAATGTACTCAGAGGAGAATTTTCAGTCTTTCAGAAGCACAAACATCACTGTAGAGTGGGCTGTACTTGATGCCTTGGTGAAAGAAAAAGTGTTTGGGAGGGCATCTGACTTAAATCCTACTACTGCTAGGGATCAGCCTGGTGCAGGAGGTGTCCTGGGGCTGGGACAGGCAGTGGGATGTTCTTATCACTTCTCAGCAATCCATTGCCTGGTGTTACTTTTAAGGGTAGAAATTCAATAATGCAAATAAGATGGAATGCTTGTGTCTATATTTGCATGGTTTAACATGTATTGACTTCATTTAAACGAAAGTTATAAATGCTTTGACTCTGTGCAAGGCTGTGGTATGAAACAAGCTTTAAAGGATTCTCTTGGCTAGAGCTGTCATCTCCCTGGGCCACAGGCCATCAGCTCCAGCTGGATGGCACCTGGAGCTGTTTGGGGCTGAGCTCTCTGCCTTTTAGCTCTTTCCTGTCATTATCTGCATTGCATTGACTGGGGAAATAAATAACACAAAACAGCAACAAAAAGAGAGAGCTCTTGGGTGCTCCTGCCCACTGCTTCCTTGTCTCTGGCTTCCACATTCCTGTCTCTGGCTTCTACCTGTTGTGACTGTGCCAAACCCACTGTTGCCTGGTCCTGAGCAGGGGCAAAGCACTTTCCCAGTGAGGCCCTGTGGGGCACAGACACCCAGTGTCACCCCTGTCCCTGCAGGTGTCACCTGGGCTGGGCTGTCCNATCCCTGTTACTGTCCCTGTCTCCGTCCCTGTCCCTCTCCCTGTTACTGTTACTGTCCCTGTCCCTGTCCCTATCCCTGTCCCTGGGTGAGCAGGCTGTCCCTGTCCCTATCCCTGTCCCTGTCCCTGTCCCTGGGTGAGCAGGCTGTCCCTGTCCCTATCCCTGTTACTGTCCCTGTCTCCGTCCCTGTCCCTCTCCCTGTTACTGTTACTGTCCCTGTCCCTGTCCCTATCCCTGTCCCTGGGTGAGCAGGCTGTCCCTGTCCCTGTCCCTGTCCCTGTCCCTGGGTGAGCAGGCTGTCCCTGTCCCTGCTCTGGGAGGTGCAGAGGTGCTGCTCTGCTCAGTGTGTGTGCTGGAAGCCCATCTCACGTTTCTCTGCTCTCCTCCACCAAGGCATAATTGCTGGGGTGTGTGTATTTAGGATTGGGCACAAATGTGAGTTTCTGTAGGAAGAAAGACAAGGTTTTTAAGAATTGTACATACAAAGACCCAAGTTTATTTGCACAGTGCCATAATGTTAATGTAGGGTTGTCCAAATAGTCCCTTTGAAATTTCGAGTGTTCGTGTGAAAAGTCAATAAAGCACAAATTGGGGTCTTTTATGCACCAGGAAAGGAGGAGAATTCCTCATGTAGGTAAACCTAAACTCGTACAGTTATCTCCACTTTTCTCTTTCTTCCTGCAATTCTCATTCCCTGCATTTCTGTGCTGCCAGGGCACCGTGTGCAGGACTCCTGTCTTTGTGTGTGACACAGTGACAGCAGGTGGCAGCAGGATCCCGCCGGCTCCCGGCATTAAGCCATCCACAAGGTACAGGCTGGGATCCTCAGCAGAGTAGGAGAGGGGCAGGTGAAGAGGTGAGAGCTGCAACGGCGAGTTTTGGGTTCAGGCTCACCGAGCCCGTGGTTGCTTTTGGACACCGGGGATCTGCGGGTGTTTCCACAGGCTCTGCACTGACCGGGAGCATCGCATCCCCCCAGCCCGGTGCCGTCACAGCGGGATGGAAGTGGAGTTTGGAGAGAGCGGCATTTCCGAACGCAGGCTGACTGTGTCTCTTGCTTTTGCCTCCTGGCAATGGTGTCAGTACCACTAGGTGGGGATAAGAGCCTTTTTAGGCTTATATTAGATATTCCTTCCCACTTATTTTACTTATTTCTGTCGGGCCCTCCAGCAGTGTTTACTGCAGCCCTGTGTGGGTTGGGGTATCTGTCCAGTGGTGCCCCTGTCACAGCTCTGCCCCAGGAACCTGTCAGACAAACCACACCCCACCAGGTGTTTTCCAGTTACCTTTTGAAGGTGGTGCCTGCAACACCAGTGGCAAACCATTAAAGTGGACTGTAGTGCATTGACCATGGCTGGACACCAGGCACCCACCAAAGGTGCTCTAATTCTGCCCTCTGCATCTGGACAGAGAAAATACAACCAAGTGAGAGATCACTCACTGACCACTGGCCATGACTGAGTCATGGGCAAAACAAATTCAAATTGGGGATGTTAGTTGAATTTATTGCTAACAAAGTCAGAGCAGGATAATGAGAAGTAAAATAAATCTTACAAACACCTTCCCCCACCTTTCCCTCCTTCCCAAGTTGTAGCTCTTCCCCTGCAGCAGCGCAGGGAGAGGGTAATGGGTGTCACAGTCATCACAAGTTGTTCCTGCCACTGCTCCACGGGTCAGCAGGTCCCTGCCAGGACCCTGCTCCAACACAGGCCTCCCACAGGGTCCCATCCTCCTTCTGGCACCCCCTGCTCCAGCGTGGGCTCCTCCCCAGGTGCAGGGGGGTCTCTGCACCCCCGTGACCTCCATGTGCTGAGGGGCACAGCTGCCTCACCACGGGCTGCACCAGGGGCTGCAGGGGAACCTCTGCCCCGGTGCCTGGAGCACCTCCTGCCCCTCCTTCCCACTGACCTCGGTGTCTGCAGAGCTGTTCAAATGCTCTCATTCTGCTCTCCTCTGGGTTTCTCTGCATTTTGTCTGCACAATAACATTTTTACTTCTTACATATGTTATCCCAGAGGTGCTACTGTCATTCCTGTTTGGCTGTTGTAGTGTGTAGCTTTTGCAGCTGGATTTGGCAGCTCTGAGAGACTGATTATTTAGGACACTTCTGATAGCATAGAAATATATTTTTATTGGCTGAGAATATAGAAACTAATGTGTTTTAATCTGAAGCCCTTCAGTATCTCATTAACTAAATGGTAAGAAAGTTTAGTATCACATTAGGAAAGCATTTCCAGTGCTTTCTGAATTATGAATTCTGAATAATCTTTAGATATATTTCATTTTTCATAACATCTGATCCAGATGTCCTTTTCATAATCATGGAGTCATAGAATGTCTTGAGTTGGTAGAGACCTTAAGGATTATCTTGTTCCAACCTCCTGTCATGGAGAGGAACACCTTCCACTACCCCAGGTGGCTCCAAGCCCGATCCAACCTGGCCTTGGACACTTCCAGGGATGGGGCAGCCACAGCTTCTCTGGGAAACCTGTGCCAAGGCCTCACTACTTTCATGGTAAAGGATTTCTTGCTGATATTTAACCCTGCCCTCTGTCAGTGTGAAGCCATTCCCCTCAGGTCCTGTCACTACATGCTCTCGTAGTCTCTCTCCATCTTTCTTGATGGCTCCTTCAGGCACTGGGAGGCCAGAATTGGGTTACCCTGAAGCTTCTCTTCTCCAGGTTGAACAATCCAAATTCTCTCATCCTTTCCTCATAGCAGAGCTGCTCCATCCCTCTGATCATCATGGTGGCATCCTCTGGACATGCTCCACAGGTTGATGTCCTTCCTGTGCTGGGCACCCCAGAGATGGAGGCATGTTCAGAATTTAATGTCCATCTGGTCAAAAGATTATTCTGTCTTCCATCCTCCTACTATGGCACAGTTATTGCTGAGTATTTTCTAGATAACATTGGCAGAGCCTCTGAGAACCAGATTCTGTAGAGCAGCAAAAGAAGTTATTTATTTTTCCTGCTAATTTGTATATATATGTGTATGTCTCCTTTGTAAAGATTCCAGCTCTTACATGGCCTCACACACATGCTGCAAAAGCAGGTGAGAAGTTACACAGCAAGAACTCGGGGAAAAGCTCATGGCCCAGGGACTGCCACTACATTTTTCTTGAGGTTATAATATTTACATTTCTTTTTTAGAAAGGCCTTTAAATTACTCTTGAATAATATAATGTTTACATTCTCCTTTTCAGAAAATGGCAGATAATATTTATTTTTTATATTACAAGAAAAATAATCAAAAGGCTGTCTTCTCTCTAGTGTCATACTTGTTGGCATGTCAATGGCATGATGCATCTTATAATTTCTGTATATAGAAAAATACCCTGGAAGTGCATAAGGGAGTGATGTTAAACAATGTTTTCAATGGAAGATGGACAAACTAATGTCAGGTATCATGGGCTTTTCTTTATTAGCAAATTGCTTATGAGTTTATGCCCCCACTGCCCATTAAGTTGCTGCCTTCACAGTATCACATGTAGTGTAGAGACCCTGTGTGTGGGACTGTCACCTGTAGGGTGGGGTGACACAGCCATGGCCTTACTGCCCTGGGGATTGGTGCAGGAACATCCTGTGCTGTGGGGTCAGAGTCACCTTGGTGCACTGGCTTAGAAATCTGTGAGTATTATAAATACCAAGGTGGTGTATTTGAGTTGGAACAGCAGCCTGCTGCCCAGAGTGAGAGAGGCTCTTCTCTGGGGCTTATTAAACCATCATTAAGGAATTTACTGTGCTCTGGCAAATGGAAAAGATGTTTCATTCAAATGGTTTTCACCCAAATCTCATTCTGTAAAGAAAGCTGCTGTGAGACTGATGTGAGCACGTTGCTTTAAAAGCTCACCTGACTTCACTCAGTAGTTTGAGGTCCAAGTACTTGATTCCATGGTAGGAACAGAAGTTCTCTCTGTGGCTGTTGGCTTTTGACCTTTCTTCTATTGAAGGTCAGTGAAAACTGTACAAACCCCATTTTTCTCAATATGCTCAGCCTTGCACTCAGTCATGTTGTTTTAAACAATGCAGAAATACTCTGTTGCATTGTGAAGCAGCAGGAGAAGGGAAAGCTGGGCACAAGACTCAATGAGCACACAAACCAGAACTTTGTAATAAGAAGAAATGCAACAGATATGTTTTGGCCTTTGGCAGTGCAACCTTTTGTAATTAAGGTGGCAGAATGAAAAAAAAAAAACCAACAAACCACTCATAATTATTTAAGGACTGGGAAAAAAAGTACAGTAAATAAATAATTAGTGAGATTTTTGTTAAGTTTGAAGTTATAACCCCAAATTTGTATGATGTTTTCTTGCAGGTAAGTCTGGATTGGTGTGTCTGAACTGTGAAGTTTGGAAATGTAAGGGACCAAAGTAAGCCTTCTTCAAGCTGTCTCAGCCTGTTAACAAGGTCAGAGTGTTGTCTTTGTTTATGAGCTCTAATACTTTAAATTAAAATCCAAATGGAATGGGTCAGTGTGACTGCAGAATGCTGTGGCTGTGCAGACACAATGGTATCTTTATGTCAGCTCTGAATGTTAACAGAATAAATGCACTCGCTGGGAACTGTTACACAGGCTGCTGTTTCTCCAGTCCACCCTCAAACCAAGACTGGGTGGGGAGAAGATGAAATATTCACATTATTGACACTGGAAAGGCTAATACAGCTTTTATACTGTTTTTCATTGACCATTTGAATGGGTTCTCTAGTTCTGAGAGATTGCCAGATACAAACATTTCCGTGCCTGCTCTTGAATAGGGCTGAGTTAACAGGTCATACTCTGAAAAGCTTACATGGTGGCTTGTTCAGAAATAATTATATTTAATTAATCACCTGGCAGAAGGACCTTGTTAGAAGTCAGTGAAGTGCTGCTGTTGGACTGGCATGCTTTGCTTTCCCCCTAACCCATGCTCTGTCCCACTCCTGCTGGAAGTAAGAAACCTCTTTCTTTTGCAAGCTTCCCAGCCTTGGAATGAGCAGGCTCCATTGAGGCAGTGTCATCTTTGTTGTGTCAGAGTTGAAAATTATTTCCTTTCAACATTTCTTCCTCCTTTTTCTTCTCCAATTATCTCCAGGAACAATTATATTAATCTCCTGTCAAATCCTAGTGTTGTCTGTGTAAATCAAACTGTGAGTTCTTTAGAGGTCTGTGAAAGAACTCTGTTGTCCTAATCTATGCTGCCTGTGCCTGTACCAGTAACAAAAATGTTCCAGCAATATTTCTGTACACCCATGTTGTAGTATCCCTTGAGACCAATACTGTTGTGGTACATAATACATGTTCCCTCAGAGTCATGTGTGCATTTTAAAAGTGTTCACTATCCCAACACAATTTTTTTCATATTTCAACTAGACACTCTAAAAGCTGGTGACTGGTAACTGATTAGTTCTGAACCACTCTAACTTTTATGCATTTGGTTATTTCATTTCAATTACTATTCAGATTAACCAGCAAAATGTTATATGAATACTAAGAAACTTTCTATGCTTGGTTTTTCCTCCTTTCCTTTTTCCTTTCCCTTTCCCCTTTTCCCTTTCCTCTTTCCATTTCCCCTTCTGTTGACTGATGTTAGGAAGGTTTTTATCCACTGAGAAAAGGAGCCATATGTTCTTTACAGCTGTATCACCACTTCCCTTTTGAGGATGACATATCAAGGGAGTGTTTTCCCATGCTAGCAAGTGCCTCCCTTCTGGAGTGAAGCTGAGATTCGAGGTTAGCAAAATGTGTTCCTGGATTCACACATGCTGTATTTCTCCCTCTGAATGTATTTTTTTCTCCTGAAAGATCACAACTGCTTTGGTCATGCTCACCCATCTCTTTGGATATCCTAAACAGAACAGCCTCAGTACATTCACATCCACTTTTGAACACCTCCTTGACACCAGTTTTATATCTCAGCTGCATCCTGCACTTCCTGCAGAATAACTCCTTCACCACAGAATGTGAACCACTCTAAGGTTGATCCTTTGAAAGCCTTTGGATTCCAACTTTCCATTTTTGGCTTTTGAAATCTGTTTGGTTTGCAGTTGGCTGAGCAGATCCTTTTCCTCTGCAGGAATTATCAGCCTCTGACACCTGTCATGGCACCTGACACTTGTTGAGTTTTTAAACTTGAGGCACTGAGTTCATGCCTTAGGTACCCAGCTATATTCCCCTTCCACATTCCTTACATCCCTCATCAGCCTTGGCTTGGGGAGTTCTGCACAAGGAGCTGTTTCCACACTCCTTAAACAGTTTATTCCTTGCTTCCAAGGGCAATAAGCATCACTCTGAACCAGGTACACTGCACATTATCGATGTAATAAATATGCTGTAGCGTAACAAAGCTGTGCAGTGTCTTTTAAGGAACTCTGGAACTATTAATGGAAGAAGACTTGGATGTGAAAATACCATCCATCATGTCTCATTGCTATGAAAAGCAGGTTTGTGTTTCAGCATTTCTGTTTGAAATTTATAAATGCCTCTTTCAAGGGTTGTTAGATGTGAATATGGATACTGCCAAATAAAAAATAAACCCTTAAAAATCAACAGCAACTGTAGCCCAAGTTAAAAGCAGCATTTTGGAAAGGAGCAGCAATTTAAAGAAACATACAAAAAATAACTTACTGTAGTTCCACTTAAACCAAAAGTAATATTTAGCTCATATGGTCCTTCCACTGGCTGCAGGAATGATGCTGAGGGTTTAGCAGAGAAGTTAAAAGGGAATGGTTTGAAAATGCTGTCCACATATAACCAGCATCTGCCCTGGTGTATCTCAGAACACAGCACTGTGGAAGATTTCATCAGGTTTGAGGATTTCATTTTTAAAAACTACCTCTTCTGTAAGCCTCCCATAAGGAGCAGTTTGCCTTTGTTGCCCTCGGGGTAATGATCATGTACGAAATAAAATATTCTGCCTTAAAATAAAACGAATCCTAACCCCCAGCACACGAGGACTGCAGTTCCCTTCAGTGAAGACTGGTTTGTGTGGGGTGTTTAGAAAGCTGTCCTCTCGATGCAGACCTTGGCCATATCATGAACATGAGCCCAGCTCAGTTCTTGTCAAACCCACAGACAAATCCAGTTAGTTCTGAAGCCCTTTTTCTGGTGTTTGTGGTAATGTCAAATTGCAAATATCTGTAGCCTTCTCGAGCTTAGTTCAGATGTTACAGAACTTTAGCCCTATCACAAGGACTGCCTCCTGTGTGCCAAAAGCTTGGCAACATCCCTCCAACCAACAGGTACATGTGTCTGTGATGTTTGAAAACTTTCAGGTGACTGTCCATCTGCTTTCTACTTCAGTCCTGTTGTCTCCTGAAAGAACTGAGCATGGCTGCACATTCACTGATGCCACTCCAGCCATTAGGGGTGTCTGCATTACCAACATTTTGCTATTGGGAAGATGTTTGGCAGTGAAAAGAGAAATGTTTTACACCAAGCAAAGTGTTGTGTCTTGTGGCTGGGAAGTGTGGCTGTAAGGCAGCCTGTCTGTGAAGTCTCAGACAACAGGTACATTTTCCTATTCCAGACAGACTCATGTATGTACAACACCAGCTTCTTTGCTTGCTTTTAACTGGCTCCCAGCTGACTTCAGCCCCAAAATTCAATTAATTTACATTTTTTTCCTTCTTAAGCAGCAGGACCTTAAGGAAGGATGTATCTGTCCTGTCCCATGGCAGTGTGTTGCATTTTGGGTGCTCCAGTTTCTCATCTAACTTATTTCTTTCTGTAGCAATTTCTCAATATTATCCCAGTGTGCAGATCTTCATAAATTTTCTCTGTGTAAGTCCAAGATATTTCATCTCTCCTTGTTTGTTAGAGCCATAAATAGTCTAGCAGGTGGATAAACTGCCACTGTGATGAACTCATCACACCAAAACGTGATTTCCTAATTCTGTATAGTTTTTCTATGTCTTCTGGATATCTGTCTCTGTATCTCTCAGAGATGGTTGTCCCAAAGCAATTGTTTTGAGTTGGATTTGATTTGAGCTGAGAAGCTCTATGCATTATCTACATTCTTCAGGAAAGTTTATTTGTTGATAAGTCTCCTAAATATAAGCAAAATGTATGGAAGTATTAATCTTTGGCTCACAATATCCAGAACTATATTTTCACTCTGAGTTTACAGCCTGTTAATAATTTAGTCAGGACCATGGAATGGCACTTGGCCTACCAGAAAGTTATTAGCACCTCTAGAGGGTTGAGGCCAACTAGTGCTTTGGGAGGAGAAAGTGGGATTTGTTTTTTAATTAGTTAAGAATTAATCAATGCATGAGGGAGTGGGGGAGTTAAAAGGTAAATGTATCACCAAGAAAAACTGTATGGCATAAAAGTAAAACTGGAAAAGCAATTCCATCTCCCATATTGATTGTTGTTGGGTTACACAATGCTTGGAAGTTTGCCAGCTCTCTAAAGCCTGTTGAATTTGCTTTTGGAGATGATAAAATTAAATTTGGTTGTTTTCCCTTTCCTGTCACCTTGTCTTTATAAACCTTTCTGTTTCTGTTGTCTGTTGTGAATCAATAAATGCTGTTGTTTTTTGAGTGAACATTTCTTTCTGAAGGAGGAATTCCAGGAAATTTGATAACATTACACAGTTCCCCCTCTTGGGAAGTAGTGAGTCTGAAAACTGGGTACCTCAGTGGTCCTGGGGCTCAACATGCCTTTGGCTTTCTGTGTCCTCTTGCAGGTGTCCTCCCAACTAGAGTTCCTCTGTCAAATACATGTAAAATATGGTTAGATACCATGTTTGCACAGTTTTCATTCCATGTTCACAGAGACCAGGCATCACAGTTGTGAGGCCCACATGTCATCCACTCGTCTGTCTTGACAAAGCTCAAACAGCACCTTCAGATTCTCCCCAGAGATGGGGATTTATAAACTTCCACAGCAGTTCCTTTCCCTCCTTGATATTTATGCCCTTTAAATGTAAAGGACAGTTAACACCTTTTCCTGAGTCAAGTTGTAATTATTTTTTTAATCTGTCTCTACAAGTCCTCTCCAGCAGCCCTGTCAATCTTGTCGTTCCTGCAGATGTACAGGGTCAGCTTCTCACCTTCAGTTTTGCTGAAAACTGCTCAGGGCCATGATGGTGCAATTACTGTGTGGTAGGTGAGCCCAAGATAGGAATTTTGGTGACCTGCTGGGCTGCAGAAGGCATATTTCAGTATCTTCTGCATAGCTGAATTTACAACTCTTACTTCTGAAAAGAGAACACAGAAAGCAAAAATTCACCACTGAGTTAGAGTAAGAGAAAGAGAAAGAATGCTTCCATACACGAGGCAAACCAGGCAGCTCTCAGCACAGCCTACATGTCAAACAGCAGATTGTGTCTCCATTTCTTGAATGCCTTGTCTGGAGCTATGACAGATATCTGGTAACACAACAGACTGCCTTCAACATGAGATACGTCTTTTGAAATGCTGCTTCAAAACCAGTGTAGTGTTTCTTCCATTAATATGGAATCTTTCCAAAGCTCTTGATGTACATTGTCTGATACGATATTGGCTAAAGTGGCTATTTTAGAGAGCAGTGATCAAGTGGAAGTTTTGATTCCTTCAAGAAGGATTTGGAATTCTCTGGGAGTTGCAGTAGGTCTGGAAGCTTTGTTCTGCTAGTTCTGCTGCTCCTGATGGTGACATTGTAGACACGATCTGGGTTCTCAGCAAACCTTTGAATGAGGTGAGTTTGAATACCTGGTATAGACATCCCTCTCATGAATGGAGACCTTGGACAGTAAGTGGAGATCTGAGTGAGTGTCCTGCCCCTCGTGGCCCCAGGATGTGCCCAGCAGGGATGGTGCTGGGGAGTCCCCTCCTGCCCCTCTGCTAAGCTGCAGTTACCTCACCTGAGGGCTGGGAGGGAGGAGAAGCTGTCGTATGCTGGGCTGAGCCTGCAGCTGCTGCTTGCTGCACCTCCCCATGGCCAGGACAGGAGAGTGGCAGGAGAGCAGTGGAGCTGACACCCAGCACCACAACCAGGGCTGAAAACAGAGGCAGCCACAGCCAGTGACTGGAATGAACTCGTGTCTTAATGCTGCAGATAGCAGCTCCTTTGGCTTCTGGCACACACGTGGGTGGACATTGATACATTGCAGGTGGAAGTTTGCAAGACGGTTTCTCTTCAGCCATAATTCTCATCTTTCCTCTCAGTCATAACTTTGTCTTGATGATTTTTTCCTCATTATAATTAGAATTCAGAAAGTGAGGTCAACAGGCCTGCTAACGCTGCCATGTCCTTTTACAAATTAGTGGCAGAATCTGCAGGTCAGATGTGATGGCTGAGCTACAAGTTGTCCCTGGAAGGATTGTGGGGCAGTGTCCCTGCAGCTCTTGGCAGGTGCCTGCTGTGCATTCCAGCTGCCAGCCAAGGGCAGGATTTAATCCTGTCCATTTTCTAAAATAAGACCAGGAAGGTGAGAGCTTCACTTAAGATTAAAATTGATCTTGATTTTTTGGCAAGCCTGTGTGCTGTGCTGAGATAGGTGTTTTTTTTTTTTCCAGGGAAGCTTCTTGAAATGTCTTCCCATGTGATAATCATAAATTGGGACTGCAATGTAAAAAAGGCAAAATGTGTCCTTCCTTGGGTAGCATTTATGGCTTGTAGAGGCAGGATTGGGTTAATCCAGCCATTCCTTTTTGTGTTTGATTAGAGGAAGAATTCTTCAAACTACAATTTCACCAACATTCTGAAAATTTGCTTTATATTCCCCTGCTCTTCTCTGCACCACGTGGGTATTTTTCTCACACCATTAGAACCCTCTGTCTCCTTTTTGTAGCAGAGATTGGCTGTGTTGGGTGTTTGGTACCATTGTCATGAGCTGGGGGGTCTGAGGCCTCTCTGAAGCTCTGTCAGTGTAATATAATTAATGTGACTAAAGCTTGGGGAAGGGAATGAGCACCCACAGCAGTGCTTTTGCAAACAGCCCATTTTGCTGACAGCTGTACATGCATGTGGTGGTTGCCTGTTTTAACTCTAATTTCATGCTTTGTCTGACATGACAGGTTTTGATACAAGGAGGCATTTTTGTCACCTTTACAGGTTAATTTTTTACAGTGTGAGGGGTTCAGCTGCTTTCCATGCGTCGTGTTATCTGTCCTCCTTACTAAATCCAGGAGAGCAGAGTGGTTGTCTGGGAAAGTTTATCTATGAAACACTGAAATGTGAAAACACTGCCCTGAACACCTAATGAATATTGACTGTGCTCTTTTGTTACACAGTGCATAAAGCAGGAAAATGACAACTCTCTTTTTTTAAGCCTTAATTTCCATTTGCATTAGAATCTCACTGCATCCTTTTGTATGATGTTATTAGAAAATAATTGTAATGTTCTGTGTGAATTTTATTCATTGAATAATTTGGCCTGGATTTAATCATTATCAGCATTTGAGAAAATACTGAGAGCATTAATAGAAATATTGAAAGAGCTGGAACTGACACATTTGCCTTAACAGAGCTGTGTTTAAAAAAGATGTGCACACAAAGATACTGAGGCATAATGAAGCCTCCTACACACACCACAGAATAAAATATTTATACTGTAATCGTGCTATTAATAAAATGATAGCTCAGACAGCGTCTGCTGCAACAAAACTCAGCTGAGAGCCTGGTTACTGTCTAGAGGAGCAAAGTAATGTAAGAACTGAGGAGCAGAAGCCTGTGGACTAGCTTGGGAATCCCTGTCCTGAATTAGCTGTGCAGTTGTGTAATATCCTGACTTTTCAAACAGTCTCACGTGGCAGCTGTCACTGTCCCTGTCTTTATTTCTGGTGTGAAGTGAAGGGCCAGGGAACAGAGGGAAAATCTGCAGCCCTGCTTGTGCTGCTGCCATCCCTGGTGGATCCCTGTGAGTGATGGGGGGGAGGATGGGTCTGCAGTGACCTTCTTGTTTCCACTTGTTGTTGAGTATAATTCAGGACTGGCTGGTCTTGATTAGAGCAGGGCAATCTCAGTGGCTTTGCTGTTGGTTGCTGCCCTTTTATCCTGGTTTTGAGCAGGACAGAGTGGATTTTCTTGCCATAGCTGTGAGGGGCTGGAACCTGGAGCCATGTGGGCATGTCCAGGTTGTTCTTTTACACCACCTGTGTCACTTGTGGGGGGCAGAATTGTGGGATTCTCACTTCTGGGAAGCATGGGGGAGGTGGTGGTGGGTGTGGGTGGCATGGGGGAGTGGTGGGCATGGCAGGGCCAGGATCATGGTGTTGTTTGCTCTCAGGAAGCTGTGTGGTGCTGGGTCAGATCATTGGACTGCATGAGCATTTTGCATGTAATCACCCTCTGTTATATACAGTTGTTGTTAGTATTGTTGCTGTTTCTGTTAGTTTTCTTCTGCCATTGCTGTTTCCAGTAAATTGTTATCCCAACCTTTGCCTTTTGTCTCTCTCACTGGAGGGGGTGGGGGAAGGGGAGTGGCTGCATGGGGTTTTATTTCCATCTGGGCTTAAACCACACCACTTTATCAGAGTCCTGCTGCCAGACAGATCATATTTTCCTCTTTGGGCTTGGCCCAGCTTCCAAGGTTTAAAGAAAGATGAGAAAACAGGAGGTTTGTATAGGGGAGAAATTACAGGTAGAAATGAGAGGCAGTTTATCTGCACTGTGAACTGACACCATGGGTCCAAATCTTAGACAAACCCTTAAAGGTTAACTGAATAGTTAACTAAGAAGTGAATACTGCCTTGGTGCTCCCATATTGCTATCCCAATTCCTGCTGTCTAATGCACCTGTGGGTTCACTCAGAGATCTCTCTGGTTTGCTGGGAGCCGAAGGGTGATGTTTCTCACAAGCATGGTGATGACACTGGCATGAGACATTTATCCATGTGGTCCCAGTCTTACACCCAACACATCACCTGCCAGGCACATCTGGGTGTCCAGTTCTGCACCACTTCAAACTCCACCCAGCATCAGAGTGCTCTGTGTGAGGATCTCCCTGAGAGTGTGCAGAGAGAAGAGCTGCCTGTAGCTTTGCTTTTTTTACCCATGCCTTTCTCCTCTTTCTCTCTCCCTTTTGTTCTGTCCTTCATGCATCTTAATTTTTATTTCATGCTGTAAAAACTACCTGTTTAACTGTGCTAATGAAGCAGTTGCTTAGGGAAAGCATCCACAGCTCCAGGAATGCTGGATTTGGGGTGTGCATGGTAGTGATAACAGAGTTTGGTTCCCTGTGTCCCTCCATGTGCTGTGATGAGCTGGAAGTCCTCCTGGACAGTTGCCCCCTGGCATTGCAAGTGGCTGCTGGGCAGGCACCCAGCCTTCCTCCTGGGGCAGAGAGGAGGGCTGTGGGCAGTGAGCATGGCTGCATGGATAATCATGGATCATGGCAAGTGGGTATTTTTCTCCCAGAACACTCCTGAGTTTCTTTGTTGACATGAGTGTTTTCCTGCACAGTGAATCACTGAGGCTCAAAAAAGAACAACTGAAAATGATATGGAAAGATTCTTACAAATATGATCTATTGCTGTGAGGATGTAACAAACAGGGAACACACAGCCTGCAGCTTTGTTCTGTCTGCTCACCCAAGCTAAATAAGTTCTGACTGGAGTTTATTTGAGTAGATCTCTCCCTCTCTCTGTCTCTCCCCAAAGACACGATTACTGGTGGCTTGGGCTGGTCAGAGAACAGCTGGGAAGTCCTCTGGGTTAAAAAATTGCTTTCATCTTTCTGAAAAAAGAGGAAACCTCACATAACTTCCAGGTAGTAGGGCACAAGCAATTAATAATTCAACAACAGAAGTGTCACAAGGGCAAAGCACAAGTCCCTTCTCTAATTTCTAAGTGAGGGTGGGAGAGGCTCCCCCTGCTTGAAACTGTGATGGTGAGCAAGGACATCTCTCTGCTTCACATGGGCTAAAGCAGAACTTGGACTTTGCCTCTTGAATGCAAGCAGGGTCAATCACAGAATAATACAATCATGGAATAGTTTGGGTTGGAAGGGGACCTGGACCATGATTTAGTTCCAACCCCTGCTGTGGGCAGGGACACCTTACAGTAGAGCAGGTTGCTCCAAGCCCCATCCAACCTGGCCTTGAACACTTCCAGGGATGAGATATCCTGTTCCAGTGCCTCACCATGCTCAGCCCTAGAATTTTTTCCCAATATCTAATCCAAACCTACTCTTAATTTGAACCCATTCTCCCTTGTTCTGCCACTACATGCTCTTGTAAATAGTCTTGCCCCATCTTTTCTGTAAGTTCCCTTCAGGTACTGGAAGGCCACAATTAGGTCACTTCAAAACCTCTTTTCCAGGCTGAACAATCCCAGTTCTCTCAGCCTTTCCTCATAGGAGAGGTGCTCTATCTCTCTGAGGGAGGGAGGATGTCTTGGCATGTCAAAGAGCTGGGCTGCTCTGGAAAGGCAGCTTTTGTTTAAAAAAAAAACCCCAACATTTCTGTAGAACAGTTTTATTTTCTAAAAAATAGATTTTTAACAAGAAAGAGAAATTATATTTTTGTTAATTGGTTATGTTGGTAGCTCAGCTGAGAGCAGCAGCAAACCAGAAAAGAGGTACAAGTGCACTGGACTGTGAGAAATCCCCTTTCCAAACAGAAATAAAATCAATTTTGAGTGCTTATTGGCATTACCCAAGTCATGTAACTTTTAGTAGGAGCAGAAACTTTAAACCTGACCAAAATCAAGCTTAAGTTACTTTCTTCTTTTTACCCTCTGGCCTGGTCCATTTCCATCAGGCAGTCAGTCTTTCTTTCTTTTGCTTTCTGTACTAAACCATGTTTTGTTGCTGTAAATTATAATAACTTCTGTCTGTACATACAGTACACCCTGGGCCTTGAGTGAACACAGTCCCACACTGACTTCCCCACCTACTTCCCCATGTGTGGTACAGGGACCTTCTCTCCTCCCCCAGTGTGTAGGGCTTTCATTTGGGCAGGACCAGGGTGGTTGGCAGATCCCCTGGTGCTGACCAGCCACGTGGCTCCTGCAAAATTGGCATCCCAGTGCTCCCATGTCCCATTACCTGATGGTCTTAACACGGTCTTCAACAGTCTGATGAGTGTGTTCCGTGATGTGCACAGAAGTCACAGCCATGGCAAACAAAATAACTAAAATTTATCAGAGCAAAAGGATGCAGGAGTCTTTTTTTTTTGTAATTCTGTGCATTTCTGGCTGCAAATCTGGACAGGTAAGGGATGGTAAGTAGGAAGGACAGACAAGTGCTTGCTAATGGCTGCTATTAGGGACCTCAGCATAAGATCCTTCAGAGAATCCCTTCCTAACTCTCACGTCTAAGGACTTGGAAGTCATTTCAGTGCTCAGGAAAGTGCTTCCTGAGGCAGAGCAGTCAGTTGCTCACAGTCCTGGCCATGGGCACACTGTATCCTTGATGCCATTTGTTGCCTTTCCTCACCTGGCACAGCCATGGGAGCAGCAGCTGACCTGCCCCAGGGGCAGTTGTTCACCATCTGCCCAAGTCCCTGGGGCTGGGCAGCAGCAAGGAAAGGCTTTTGTTTCCCACAGGTCCCTCAAACTTCAACTGACTTCCCCCTAAAAATCCTCTTCTTACCGTGTCTCAGATGTTCCCAGATTGGTGTATTTGATGTAAAATGTGTTTGCAGTGTGGGCAAACAAGCTGTTCAAACAGA
Organism: Pachyramphus minor; assembly: GCA_013397135.1. NCBI lineage: Eukaryota > Metazoa > Chordata > Aves > Passeriformes > Tyrannidae > Pachyramphus > Pachyramphus minor. The sequence continues at coordinate 352,922 of VYXB01002182.1, read as the reverse complement.
CGGCTAAGCTTGTGTAAGTGTATTCCAGTCTCTAGGGAAATACAGCAGTAGGTCATCTCCTAAATGAAACGATTTTGCTTTGAGTTTTCTGAACTTCACCATCAAGCAAAGAATCTGTTTAGACTTTTTCCTCTGTGTTGTTAAAGTATTAGATCTCTCTAAAACTGTAATTCAGTGTGAAAAAGAAGCATACAATTTTACTAGAGATCAAGCAGGAAATGCTAAACAAAGTGGTTACTGTATATTCTGTTGCCTTAGAGACTGAAACATCTGTATCCATGCAGGCAAGTGATGCAGACATGGTAAGATTTGACTTCCTTACATTCCTGTGTTCATCTGGCTGTCAATGGAAATGTTTTATGGTGCGAATATTCCGGGCTTCTTTAGCATTGTATTTATCTGGTTGTGTGGCATGTCTTGGACTAGGAGGGCTTTTTAATTAAAGTCTAACTGAAATCAGGACGCTCCCTAAGAAAAGATGCTTTTACATAAATAATTTTTCAAGATGAACTTGGAGGGACTTGAAATGCTTTTTGTCCTGGTGATAATTGTTGGATTTGTGAAGGCACTTGAGCATCTGGGTCTCCTAGAAGGCAACTATGAAGGTAGGATGTTAAGAAATAGAAAATATTTTATTCTGAAAGCCATTTGCTGCAGAGGCTTATACTTTGATCTGTACGTGCATGTGCAATGTTTGAGCATCAGGGGAGCTGAAAGGTACCTTAAATAATTTTAAATGCTTTCTTTAGACAAATGAAATATATTTAAATGTCTGCATAGTATTGTAGCTCTCATTGCAACTCTGAAAATAAATGTGACATATGTTTAAGATTGTTTCAAGAACTTCAGTACAGAATTGTGTGCTTTAGTAAACTGCAGCTTTCAGCCCGGAGCTCTGAATGCAATAAGGGTTTACATTTTAGTAAGTTTATAATTATATCTTCTCCATTTGTTCTAATATCTAGAAATGTCATGGCTTATTTTTAGCTTTTGGTTATTATTAACAGAAAATCCCAAAACCTTACTAAACTTGTTTGGATGAATGTTTCTGTCACAAGCAGTTTAGCCCTTTCCCAGAATATTTATGTTTAGCAAATCTGCCTGGTCTTGCTCTGTAATCTCCTGTATGTTTTAGGCAAACATTGCCAGTTGAAATGTAAATATGCTTTGTAGAAGATACTTTGGGAGACCCGACTGCGGGAGATATTTTAATTCTTGTTACCTCTCTGTTTGTCTTAACAGTGTAATTCATGTAGAAACACTAATGTTATGGAAATTTCTATATTAAACAGAAACAAAAGGGATGAATTTTAGAGTGTGAGCTCTATAAAGCAAAACTGTCTGTGCAGACAGCCTCATTGTTTAATAGGAAGAGTAGATTTACAGAGTTCCTAAATGCTCCTGAATATGAAATCCATTGAACAGCTGCTTTTTATAGAAACTTGAGGGTCATTTTTCCTGGTAAGCTAGAACTACACAGGTTTCAAGAATAACTTTCAACTACCCACAGTTACAGAACAATTACTCCTTTTTCTTCAGAGCTCATGACAACCTGGAAAAGGCAAGCTGGCCTCATATTAATTACATGACAACATTTGGTATGAGATTTGTAGAACCTTGGAGATTAGCAGCAAGTGCTATAAGAGGAGGAGAAAAGTTATAAAACTTTTAGTTCACTGACTGTTTGCTTTATTTTAGTTCTCATGCATGTATCTGTTTCTCCTGCTTCCTGCTGATTTGAGCACTTTTTCCTGAGCATTTCTTATTTGAGCATTTCTTATATGTGTGGAAGAATGAAGAGGTACCTGGTGACGATTGGCACAAAGCATTTTGAAGCGAGGACAGCAATGCAGGTTGCTTAGCAAGTGCTCCACATACCAGCTCTAGCTTTTCCAGGGCTATTGAAATAATCAAACTGTGCAAGTTTGCAGAGAACAGAAAATCCATTTATTCTGGGCTTTGTGAAGTTTTCAGAAGTCTGTGTGTTCCTACCACAGAGAGATGTCAGATGGTACCTGATGTACAGATAATTTCCCCTCTCCAGCTCTAGCAAAGTCCATTATGAATAGGTCCTCTCTCAGCACCTGGATTTTTGGGATCCTTTTGTTGTCTACCTGAATGCATTTGAAGGGCATTTTAACCACTTGTTTAAAAAAAAAAAAAAAAAGAAAAATAAAAGAAGATCACTGAAGAAGGAAGTTTTGGGAGGGAGTTCTTGGGTTTGGGTAGCTGCATTTTCCTGGTGCCCGGTCTCCAGTGTACTTGTGAGCTGTACTCGTGTCATGAGGGGGGAAGGGTTTGGTACTGCTGACTCCTAAGGAGAGGGAAGGTTTGGGAATATTTGAATAATTCAGAGCAAAGCATAATGATGTCTTTGTTTTTCTGATTAAATTTACATGAAAATACTGTGATATACTGAAAAAGGGATGAGTTAAACTTCACATTAAGATGTTAGAACTTCAAGTGAAGCCAGCATTGGGACTCTGTAGTTTGAATATGTACAGAATTATGGTTTCATTGCAGTTGCTTCTGCCTTGTCCACCCTTGTGTAAGAACATAGAGCATACACATACCTAATGAAGCTCTTGTCCTTGCAAAATCTGCTGCTTGCTTTGCTGTAATGGTAAGATGAATTAGGTGGTCTCCCATTATTTTCTAGCAGAGGCTATTGACTGTTACAGTAGGTTAGGTCTTCACACTTACATGCTGGTTGTTATACACAGAAATTATACTTAATATTCTAGTGAGAAAAATTTTTCATTACTCCAAACTTCCATTATTTTTATTGGCACTGCTTGGATTCTGTGGGACTCACAGAGTGAGATGCTCCTCAGGAATTTACACTCTCGGTATACGTTCCACAAGTGTGTGATGTCCTAGGAAGATGCAGATTTTTGGGGCCAGACTTCATTAAGCAAAGAGAAAAGAGGTGTTGGATACATTCAGCTGTAAGAAGGTGAATGCTGAATTTCAAGCACAGCATATGGAGTGCTAGCAAACAGCTGAAATAGCTGGAAGGTGCCTTTGGCCTACATTACTCACAGCTGAGGTTTCAGCTTCCCCAGGCTGTTGTGGACCTTGTTTATACTGAATAGTATAAACAAAAGTACACTGCTAACAAACCTTGTGTTGAAACCAATGTAATTATCATTTAAAATCATCAGTACTTTCTATATAGAGACTTTCAAAGTAACTTTCAAATCTAAAATCTGTATGTTCTTAAGTGGAGGAAGAGGACCCAAATTACTACAGACATAAATGAGTAAAACTTCTTGAAATTTGTCACCTCTCCAGCCAGTCATGACCAGTCAGTAATGGATGTGCTCTACTGGAGGGCACTGTCACTAAAAGAAGATGCTGGTGCTGGGTTTGAGTCCTTGACTCTGGCTGCCCCCTTACTCTTATTCTAAGATTTGTGGGCACCTGGACAGGTGAACCAGCTCAGGCTTTGTGCTGCTGAGACAGGGCCTCTGTCTGAACATCACATAAAGCACTCAAACTTATAAACTGCTTTGCAAAAGCATTAACCCAAAGCACCTGTCAGTACCTAAGCAAAGGGAAGGACTTTAGACTTTTCTTAACTGAGCTTTTGTTTCTATCCAAAACTGGTTTTGAAACAACATACAGAATTTCCCAAAAAAACAAGCACTCCCATACTATTTTCCATCTGCTCCATTTCTGTTACAATATAGTGGAGAACAGTGTGCTCAACACTAGATGTTCCTAGACAAAAAAAATGTCTTTCAGCTTCAGCTTGTGGTTTACAAGGACCCAGAATCTGTTATGGAGTAAAGGAGAAAAGCAGAAGAATGAGATGATGCTCTTGGCAACTACAATTCAAATCTCCATGTGAACCTTGTAGTCTTAGATTGGTTTGAACACCTGTATATTAATTCCCATCTTTTTGAGAGCCAGTAGCATGTAATCTTGAAATTCAACTCTCTGTTCCTCGAACTTCTTGCCTCCTTTTCACTTTCTTCCTTTATTTTCTTGAAGTGCCTTTTTAAGTCTAGGCCCTGGCTCACTTCCCATACATTGCTTTGCTCTGGTTTGGCTGTTTGGCAGCGTTTGGGGGTCAAACCAGGGTTCTCCACTGGAGCCAGTGGCAGTGTGTGAGGCAGGGCTGTGGATGGCACTGCTCCAGTGCCTCACATGGGGCCAACTGGGCTGAATGTGGCAACATGAGCAGGGACTTAGACTGCAGTGACACTTCTACACAACAAAAGGCAAGAGCACTGCTAGAAATATATGGTCCCAGAGTAGACTGAAAGGCCTGATTTTGAATTTTCTGGTGCCCACACTCAGGTTTCTCCCACTGCTAATCCCCTTTCTGGCCCACTTGTGACTGCTCTTTATCTTTAAAAAAAATTATCCTGCCAGTGCTGCAGAAGGAAAATGTCCTTGAGTATAAAGGACTGGCTGTGGTAGCCTGAGCCAAAACAGCAGCTTCCAGACTATGTGTGTGCATTTTGTAAACTGAGAGATACCTGCTGTACTGGTGACAGAGCTGACTGCTGGCTCTCACGTGCTTGCTGGCTGAAAGGAAATCATTATCAGAGCAATAACATTTTCTCTGTGTTCCCACAGTAGTTCCAGTGTGGCTGTTTGCTGTCTCTCTGCTCATACCTGTCCATGCTTGGTGCACTCTGACACATGTACCCACAACATGACACAATGTGCCTTCAAGAGAGCCTCCAGCTCTTGGTCAGTGCTCCTGCTTTGGGGTGTACTGACTTAGCACAGTTAATCTAAAACTGGGCAGTTTCAGAGGTGGTATTTTCAGTCAGGGATGAACACATTTTGGGGTGTGTGCTTCAGCTGTGGACTCAGGAGGAGCAAGTACTCAGTTTTCTAGTACCAGCTTTGGACTTTTTACCTGCTGCACTATCTTGGTTTCTGAGGTGCTGATGGACTCAATAGAAAGCAGTGACACCTACAGAGGAGCTCTGGCTGCAAATCACTTGTGCACACTCACATGAGCCAACAGGACTGGCCACTGTTTGTGAACACAGAACAACCAAAGGCCAGGGACCTCCTGAACAGAAATAAACTTGTTTGCTGGCATCTGCCATGGTTTTCTACATTCTGACTGTGACAGGATTGTGCCAGAGGTTTTTCTCTCACTTTTTCAAGATGATGCTCAAGCAGATGGAATGTCTTTTTCTCTAGATACTCAATTTATTCCCAAGTAAAATGGGCTTAAAAGTAATGACCAGATCCATTTTCCTCCAAGCTTAACCTTGACCATAAAATACTTGGAACATTTAAATGGAAAGGTACTAAATCATCAGGCTGTGCACCCTTAGAATCTGCTAACAGTGTGTGTTATTATGTACTGCTGTGCATGTAATAAACTCCTCTCTTCATTCTGCCACCACTGACAGACTCATCATAGTGATGATCTAATTCACGCTTTAGAAGTTGGGTGAGAGATCGTCACAGGAGGCTTGGGGGGTGTAATGCAGGATCAGGATCCCAACTTTTTTACACTAATCTTACATTACTCTGAATTTGTAATATCAGCTGGATATTTTACATCTCTGCTCATCAGCTACACTGGAAAAATCTTTCCACTGAAAGTACTTGAAGGTACATATACCACTGCACCTTTTTTGTGTTCAGTGCACTCCTCAGGCACACACTTACTTCAGATGTTGCAAGTGATAAAGTAAGATTCTGTCTTAGTGTATAATTCCTAATAGGCTGTCAAGATGGAAAAAAAGCAGAAAAACAGGTTAGGGCAGAAGAATATACCTGGTCTCTGTGGGCAGGAGCATGCAGTGCAGGCACAGCAGGATGGGCAAGAATTAAGTCTTTCTCTGATTCTTACTACATAAGATAAGAGAACTTCTAAGAACATTGAAAAAATTCTGTCTTCTAAATGTATTTTTCAATGTTGTCTGGTATAACAGTGGCTGAGTAGAATTGATTTATCTCATTGGCACACTGCTGACATTCCTGGTGTTCCTCTACATCCTCTATCTTCCTCTATATCAAACAAAAGGGTTATTTTTATTCTGGCAGGCAAGTCAGAGTTTTTATCAGCTGCTGTTTCAGCTTATTACACATCCTAGAGAGAGGACAACAGCAAGGAGAGTGAGAGGATCTGATAATTCTGATAGGAGTGGGATTGAATTTTTGGGAGAGATAAGGTCTGTTTCTTACACATCATCTAGAACCCATCAGACCTCTCAGAGTGTGGAGGGAGAAGACGTCTAAGTGGGGTTAACCTGCTTCACCTGTCTGAGAAGACCAAAGGCAAAGCTGTAGCTGAAGGCTGAAGGTTGCAACAAGACAAACCCAAATGGATCTTGGCAGCATAAATGCCAAGCAGGCATTTTAACCAATACTCAGTGTTCTTTCCTCCGAAAAGACGAAGCTAAAATACTGTATTTTATCTTGGAGATCTGTTTGCATGCTGGGTCCCATGCTGTATCCTGCTCCTTACTTGTCCTATTACAAGTTGCAGAGGCACAGAGTGCAGCTGCATTGTGTGTTCTGGGGAAGGTCCAAGAGCCAGCACTGTCACTTCCTCCTTTGGATCCTTTGGTTGGAAGGGTTTTGTTTAGTTCCTGATGATTCAGCTCTACTGAGGAGGTTTGTAAATAGCTGAGTGTCTCAGAAGAGCAGTACCTGCAGAGCATGGCAATTAAAGGCTGAGGTTAATGAGCGTAGGCTGGTGTGACTGCCTGACCCTGAGCTCCTCTGACCCAGGCACTGGTCAGCATCAGGCTGTGAGATGGAGCCTGAAGGCTCTGTGGCACAGGGTCCTTTTTGTCCCATGCACCCAGGCTTCTTTTTAAGCAGAATTCCAAGGCCTTCATTTTTCACACCTCCTCGTTCCATGCTGAGGATNCTTACACATCATCTAGAACCCATCAGACCTCTCAGAGTGTGGAGGGAGAAGACGTCTAAGTGGGGTTAACCTGCTTCACCTGTCTGAGAAGACCAAAGGCAAAGCTGTAGCTGAAGGCTGAAGGTTGCAACAAGACAAACCCAAATGGATCTTGGCAGCATAAATGCCAAGCAGGCATTTTAACCAATACTCAGTGTTCTTTCCTCCGAAAAGACGAAGCTAAAATACTGTATTTTATCTTGGAGATCTGTTTGCATGCTGAGTCCCATGCTGTATCCTGCTCCTTACTTGTCCTATTACAAATTGCAGAGGCACAGAGTGCAGCTGCATTGTGTGTTCTGGGGAAGGTCCAAGAGCCACCAGCACTGTCACTTCCTCCTTTGGATCCTTTGGTTGGAAGGGTTTTGTTTAGTTCCTGATGATTCAGCTCTACTGAGGAGGTTTGTAAACAGCTGAGTGTCTCAGAAGAGCAGTACCTGCAGAGCATGGCAATTAAAGGCCAAGGTTAACGAGCGTGGGCTGGTGTGACTGCCTGACCCTGAGGCAGTCTGCTCTGTGGCACAGGGTCCTTTCTGTCCCATGCACCCAGGCTTCTTTTTAAGCAGAATTCCAAGGCCTTCATTTTTCACACCTCCTGGTTCCGTGCTGAGGATCTGGGTCAGTGGGGAGGTGCAGAACAGCCCATGGGATGGCAGTGCCCTGGGTCAGCCTGTTTGCCCCTGTTTTCAGCTGGAGCAGTCAGGGCAGATGTTACTCCATACTGTGAAAAACCAGGGGAACCAACAGCCACTCAAAACTGCTGTAAAAATAATGCAGAATTCTCACGTTGTTCTTCACGTGGGTTTTCTCCTCAAACAGGAAATTGCTATATTATGACCCTGATTTTTGTGAGCCTATTTGCACAGTTTCCAAACATAGTGTGCACAGAGCTTTTTCTTCTCTTTGATTTAAGGATGCCCTCCTTTCAAGAGTTGTTTGATCAATATTTTTGTCAGGAAAATGATCTGTGTACATATGGAAGGAGGCTGCATATAAGGTCCAATTTTTCAGTTGGGCTTTGTAAGCATTTTTTCAAAGGCAGAGGCAGCTCTTATACAATATAAGATGAACTTATTTGCCCATAAAATACACACATATATATCTCTATGTAACATATAACATATATTAACTTACTTGCCCTTAAAATATATATATATTTTATATATTTATATCTCCTCTAGCCTTTGAAATCCCACTAAATACAGATATGGCCAGTCTATATTATTATCTCATGGCATAATGAAACAGTGTGAATAATTTATTTCAGCTTAGCTTTTAATAGGTTTAGTTACAGGTGGACTGCAGAGGTTGTGGTGTGTGAGCAGCTGTACCCAGAGAATATCCAGAGGGGTCTGTGTTTATTTGGTTGATTTTTGATGAAGGCTGAACAATTCATTCCCCTTTGTCACTGGGTGGGAATGAGAAGTTGCTTTGGTGCAAATAGGGAAATGCCTTGGTTTGTGGTTGCTTGTGCAACCACAAATTCACTTGTGTCATGATTTGGATTGGAAATCTTGTAAAGAAAAGAAGATTTTAATTAATCTTTTTCGCTTGATTTCTTTGGCGTTTTCATGGAGAAAAGAATTCGGAGATGTCGATATAATAATAATTACACAAATTCCTATATTTGCTAAAATTTAGACTATGAAAATATTTATATGAGTTTCAAAATGACAAAAACTGTCAAAGATTCCCTCAGGCGTGCTGAAGCACTGCTTCATGCTCTCTGAGCTGTCAGAAACAGCTACAACCTCTTTGGTATGTTAGTATCTTGTGATTATAAGCAATACTGTCCAGTTGTGCAGACCAAGCATCTTCTTTGCCTAAACAAGCAAGAAAGGACTTAAAAATAATAGTAATAATAAAAAAGCCTCACAAATAACACAATACTTCATGTTCCAGTTGTATAAATTACTTCTGCCCCGGAGGCCAAGAAGGTCCATGAGCTAGAGGGTGAAGGGTAGATTTTGATGTTGAGAAACATCTCATCCATAAAGAGCACAGCAGGCTCGAGGTGTGGACACTGAGGCTCACCAGGCACCCATCCTCGTATCCTAATTAGATAAATATATTTGTGTTTACAAACACACAGTGATCCATGATGCCACAGCGTGTAAGAACAGGCAGGCTTGGAAACAGCCTCCCTAGAGGCTCCACGGGGATGTTTTAATGTTCTAAAGCAGCTGGGAAAAATTAAAGAAGTTCATAACTGCACCAGGATAGGTTTTAGTGTAGTTTCATAGACTCACAGAATGGTTTGGATTGAAAGGGACCTTGGAGATCCTTTAGTTCCACCTCCCTTGCCCATCCACTGGACCAGGTTGCTCAAAGTGGTCTCCACAAAATTATGAGATTTGGATACAAGACACAGTGAGCTGATATGGAATTCTGTCCCTATTTACAGCTTCATCATCTGGGATTTCTGGAAGGTTAGGGAAGCTTCTGTGGCCCCGTGGTTCCCACAGAGCCCACTGTGGTGGACATCACCCCTGTGGCACTCACAGGATTCTACTTCCTAACCAATCCTAAGTCATATTGACAGAATGTCAATTTTATTTTTGTATCTCAAAACCCTCTACTTCGGGCTTGTTATTTAATCAAAGTTTGCTTTACTGTGAAGTGGAAAAAACCTTCTTGCTTTAGTCTGTGCTTTTCCATTAAACACCTGACCCAGTTTTGTCCTAACTGGATGCTTCAGTGCTTAAAATTGCTTCTTAGTTCAGTTCTCTCGGATTCAAAGGATTTTACAGTTGTTGAAATTGTCCCCTTTTTTTGCCTTTTGTCCTGACCTCTGAATTGTTACTATTCTTAAAGAACCTCTATTGTGTCATTTGATGAGGTAGAAAAAATATGAATTCAATAAACATCCCAATAATGTTGAGGTGACCTAATTCTGACATCCTCATAAAGGTGGGTTTTTTCCCTAGTTCATTCTTGTGAAAATTTTACTGTACAATATGCATATTTTAGGAGGGGAAAAAGAGGAGGTTGTCCATAAAAATGTGATGCATCTTAGTTTTCTCATATAATTCAAAATTTTGTGCTTTATATAGCACATTTTTCAATGCTTTGAGCTCACATTGTCTCGCATACAGTCACTAATTTGTAATGCCTTGGTTAATATACACTGAATTAATGTATTTCATTGAAAATATAGGGAAATAATTTTTTTGTGCCTCAGTGGTGCTATACTGTTGTTCTGTTGGAGGTCACAGTGTTACACACCAGAGGAGACTCTGAGTTGTTGTTTGAGGGTGGAGGATCATTGCCTTGTATGAACCAAAAAGCACAGGATGAAGAGGTAGCCCAGAAAAGAACACAGGAGGAGGGAGCCAAAGATCCCACTTCAGGAGGTGTCTTCCCACACCAGAAAAAGGCAGTAAGGGAACCCACAGGAGTGAAATAGCCTGAAGAAAAAGCACTTCTGCTGCATCTCAGGAGGTTAAATAAAGACTTGGGCATGGACAGGTCAGGGTTCAATGGACCAAAGGGAAGTTATGCATCAAAGGGCTCCTTCTCCATTTCTGTTTTGTCCATGGCCAGTCCTCAAGAGTCTCCCTGTGTGGCAGCAGTGCTCCTGCACAAGACAGGCTGATATTTGCCTGAGCAGCAGCTGGGGGACACATTTTGGGGCAGGGGGGATAACTGCAACTCAAGGGGCATCAGGGACAGCGAGTGAGCTGCTCTACCAGTCTGATATTACTTGAAACCTTAGCAGGATGATAAAAGCAAATCATCATACAGTACTGGATCAGGGGAGATCTGAATCTGTTGCCCATGCTGACACTTAACTGCTTCTTTTACCACAACCCATGATGGTTTTCCCTTTTGTAAGTAAAAATAGCTCCAGCAGTTGCTTCCTCTGGCTTTTTTTCCTGAGAATATGAACGTGTCACTTGCTTCCTGTTGGCCTAATTTATTTCCAGCAAGATTTCATGTAGCTCGTGTCTCCTTGTCAGGAGGAGCACTGGCTGTTGTTGGCCATCTGCTCCCCCTCAGCTGCCCCTGTACTGTTTGACACTTCCACCCCCTTGATTTTTCTCTTCTTGTTTTCAAAACTTGAGGAGCCTATGCTGAGACTCCCTGCAGCCCCAGGGGTTTGAAGAATGGTGATGTTCTTCAAGTTTCTACCACCTGCTTGAACCTGCAAAGGCATTCAGGACAACCCTGTGGTCAGTCCTGCTCAGAACCAGGCCTGCCACACAGAGGTTTGCCTGCTGCATGAACACACTGGGAACCAGCAGGCTGGATTGGAGCATTTATGTTCCTTTCTGTCTTTTGAAGGTTTCAGTAGTGCTTCCCCCAGCTGTTTGCACTTTTGCTTCTTGATTTTAAAAGCAATGTTTTGAGCTCAGCTGCTTAGAAATCCCAGCTGGTCTTTTTAAATACAAAAGGAAAAAGGTTGAAAGGAGCTACCATTGAGACTGAGGAGAAATGACAGCCCCTGATACAACAGGCACTTATTGTTGAGAAGAAAGAAGACAAATGTGATGGGACTTGTGGGAAAAACTTGAGTATCACCAGTACAAGCATTAGAGACCAATTAAAAAGTGTGACCTCTGAAGGATTTCCTGAAGCCCTTGTCTTTTAAGTTGTGATTACTCCAGGCCTCTTTCCTCACCTGCCTTCATTCCTGCAGCTCAACTCTCCCACATCTATTCCGTGGGAAGGGAAACTGATTCCAAAATAAAGACCTGGGTAATGAACTAACAGAGCTGGAAGAAGCAAGAGCCTGTTTGCTTAGTCATGGACTGCATCCCCCATCCCCATACTACTAGCCTTGCCCTTGTCCTTGGATGTGTAATAGTGCCTGCAAAGGAAATTGTTTGCCTTGATTCTGGTTTCACAGGCAGAGATGGCATGACTTGTCTTGAGATGTTCCACAGCTCTACTCTTTCACAGCACTGTTTTCTGCAGCCCTAAATCAGCTTCATGGCCCCAGGTTCCATGGGACATTGGCTCTGTCCCTGCAGAAGGTTTTGAGAGGGTCACACTGCCTGCTCACAGCTGCTATTGTAAGGAAGAGCTTTTGCTTAATGCAGTGTTCAGACTGTATTATTTGTACATTAGCATCCTTATAAAAAGTGTTCTGAATTACCTGAAAACTGGTATGGCAAGCTTCAGAAAGCTTCCATGGTAGGCTGCTGTAGGCTTTGGCAAAATCTTTAACAGTCCTTGGCTAAAAAAGCAGCATTTACTGTAAGTCATAAAAGTAAACACAAATGCAGCAAGTCCAATTACTGCAGAATATCAAACATCTGAGCACAAGATGAAGGAAGTTGTACGTGAATGCCTGACAAGAAAACTATTGAACATATTAAATTATACACCTTTCCCAGAATAGCTAGAGTTTTAAAAAGAATATAGCACAGCAGTACTCAATCAAGAACAAAACTACAAGCCTGGTGCACATCAGACTCGGGACAAGTTACTCACAAGGACTACTTTGAAAGGGAGAAAAGCGCTTTGAACTCGCGGCGTGGCATTGCGCAAATACACGCAAACCATAAAGCAACTGCTCGGGAGAAGTGAGGCAGTATGACAGCACCCTCCACTGCAAACCAGGACAGAGGAGATGGAAGTAGAAAAGGGAGGTGGAGGAGCAGAAGAGCACAGACAGGGCCAGCACCCAGGGGCTCTGCTGGCCAAGCCCAGATACAGCTGGAGCTCAGCCAAAGGGACGATGCTGATGTCGAGTCCAGCCCTTTCTAGTCACAAGCCACCAGGTACCCCATAAAGCATTTATGGTCCAGAGTATATACAAGACTCACTGTAGCAAACTTAGTAAAGTACCAGAAGCCAGGAAAGTAGAAGAAATCTACCCCTGCATTGGGTTCTAGGCCTGTGCAGCAGCAGGGTGGTTGTTAACAAATCATGCTCTCAGGAAACAGGCTGCAGCCCGTGCTGCAGGAGGAGTGAGTTACCTCCAGATGTGCCCCAAGAACACAGAGATAATTCAGTTCATTGATGAGCATGGGTTTGTGTTAAGATATTGTGTGTAGAACTAGACCCAGACAGGTGGAAACAGATACCTTTTTTTTAATTATTATTTCCTGCGGTGTAAAAATGAATGGTAATTCTGGCAGTGTAGCCAGGATGACCACATCCCAGACCATGGCAACTGATGGATACAGAGTCTGTAATTCTGGAACACCCACCTCTAGTGCCTGAACTCTGATAATTAAGAATTTTTACTGTCCAGAAGATTAAATTGGTTCTAAATTTGTGCAGGAGCACAAGATGGGAATAACTCCCTGAGCAGCTCAGGAAAGTGGAGTCGGATTTTAGTTTTCTGGTCTGGTGAGAAAGGTTAATGAATGCTGTAGTTGAGGGAAGAGTGAGCAGCTGGAGACAGCAAAGGTTCCTGAGCCAGGGGAACCAGTGGTATTTGCTCTGTCACTGCCTTTCTGTGTGTTCTCACTGGGAATTTTCCTGCTGTCCCCCAACATCTGCAGGTATGTGCAGGGCTTTTGTGCTTGGGGTGTTACAGACATGCAAGGTGCTCAGGTGTGGAAGGCCTTCAGTAGGAAAGAGGAAGATACCCTTTTTACCCCCAAATACAGAATATCTGTTTGCTTTCAGTGATTGCCCCGGGGTTGGTGTGGCAGTGAGCTGGCTGAATGTGAGCACACAGCAAGGAGGTCCTGCCCTAGCACAGACCCCTCTGGACACAGTGGTAGCCACACATCTGCCCCTCACAGGCTTCTGGCAATGTTTTTCTTCCAACACAGAGGCTCCACAATCTCTCCAGGTGTTTTATTTCAGTGCCTTGTTACCTTCTCCAGTGGAAAGCTTATTCCTCATACCAGATGGATCCTTTCTTGCTAAATTTGAAGCCAGTTATTCCTCTGATCCTCCCAGGACATGTAGAACAGATTTACCTCTTTTCTGCCCTGGTCTTTAGTGTACCTACCACCTCTTTTTGGTCTCTGCTTTCCTGAGCACCTTCAATTTGTTTAGGTTCTGTTTATTAGTGATCATTCTCCCTGCTCTGAACTTTCTTCAATTAGCTCATATCTTTCTGGCTGTACAGGACCCAAAATTGGATCTTGCACTCAGCTGAGACCTTGATAGTGTGGAGAAGAGTAGAAGGGCTGTTTTCTTTGGTTTTCATAAGTGATGTCTTCTGTATTGTAGAAGATCATATACCTGTTTTTTGTAACATATGGGGTTTGATTCTTTATAGCTCCTGATTTTTTTAATGGAGCTCCAATTCCAGTAAAATTCTTTACAGTACTACATTTTTTGCAGATGATTATCCCACCATAGGTCTAGATGTCTGTGTTTATTCTAATTGAACAGAAACCTGGTTTTGTTGGTTTTCAGACTCCAACTTTTAACATTTTTTTTTTAAATTTACATTTTCCTCCCTTCCCAACTTGAAATTATTTGCAGATCCAGTAATTACACTGAGTCATTTACCAGTCATGATGACTGATAGCAGACCTAAGGCAGCCTCCTTTAAGGCTCATGGTTTTATATCTCCTGTTTTGAGAGTGAATATTTGACACTGCTCTGAGTAGTTTTTCAAGTAGTTCTGTATTCACCCTAGTGTTTTCATCCAACTTGTGTTTTCTTAGCTCATATACAAGAAAGTGAGATGAAATACTGTGAAAAGCTTTAGAGAAGTCAAGATGTGACACAAAATCTATTATCTTACCATTGAAGGAAACGAGATTGGTTTGACACCAATTACTCTGAACAGATCCAATGAGGCAAACACTCATTTTCTTGTGATTTTCTCTCTGCTCACCCATTGTTTGGCTTTATTTGTTTCTAAGAACTTCAGCTAAGATGATAGATATCTGTTTCTCCATCTCCTCATCTTCCACCTCTTGTAAAGACAGAAAGTGTATTTATCTTGCTCCAGTTATCCCTGTTCTGAAGAACACTGGGTTACACATAACTGTTGACAGCCCTGAGATTTGATCAGCTGAGGATGAACATCAAGCCCAACCAATTTCAAACCTGACTTATCTAAGTGTCCTCTAACCTCTTCCTTCCCTAGAAAAAAATCCAGTCCCATGTAATTGATTTTATCAGTTTCCATACTTTCAGTTGGAATCCAGTTTGGATGATGCATTTTCTAGTTATTTTTTCTACATCCTAAGAGAAAAAAATTACTGAATTCAACAACCTTGGTTGCAATATCATGTTTTTTTCCAGGCATGTCTGTATACTACTACTTCCTAGAGGTGGCTGTCTTTGAGGTAGTCTGTTGATTTTAGAAACCAAAAACTTCCAGCAATCAAATTCCTCTCTTCACCCAGCTCTCAGCAGGTCAGATGACCTTTTCCAGAGCTCTTGGGAAAGCTGCATGCAAGCTGCAGGCCACTGCACTCTGGCTGCAATACTGTTGTGTTCCCACTATTCTTCTGAGAGGCACAGATGCAGGGAGGCATCTCATGCTTCTCTCCTTGATTCCTGATGACTCTTACAGTGACAGCTGCAGAGGTAGGAGCAGGAAACCTCAGTGGAAGAGAAATGGTAGGGGTAAACAGGATTGTGAATTGATATTCTCATCTGGGAGGTACTTTCCAAGACCTGTACCATAAATAACCTAAAGCAGGTTTGATTCCAGAAATATATTTTAGCAAACATAATAGTTATCTTCACTTTGTATAGTTCTGCAGATGACATTCTGCTTTTATTTGGAGGTTTTGAAGGGAACAGATACATTCCAGACATCTCCCCCAGCCCACAACCAGAGCTCCAGCATCCTGGTGGGGAGATGTTTCTGCTGAGCACTCCCTGGCTGGCTCTGTGTCCCTTGGCCTGGCCAGACCCCAGCCCACTCTTGCCCTGCAGAGATCTTACAGGGAGGAGTTTGCAGTAGGTGTGTGCAGTGTGGTTCCCTTTAACTGACCTGTCTCTTCCCTGCAGCTCTCTGTTAAACCATGAGAAAAGGCACTGGCAAATTTTGCTCTGGTTGCTCATGTCTCCTCTACCATACGTTCATTTTCTTTTAACTAACTCTATCTGGTCTCTCATGATGTGGAAATACTCCCATGCATTAGTTGTTTCTATTGCTGGTGTTTGAACCTTTTCAATGCCTTTCTGGGACCTTGAGGTACAACCAGATTTTTAAGCCTTTTAAAGGGTTAAGCCCAAAACGTCTTTGAAAAATTTTACATTAATTCTTTGTGTAGAGTTTCATCCACTGGCAGAGTAAAGATGATAATGTGCACCTTTAAGAAGTTGCTGAAGGTTGATGAAATATGTTTGTTAAGCACTTTGAAAGCTTTGCATGGTATGTTACCTCTTGAAGTGCAGATTACTGAACACTGTTTGAAGAGATAGGTAACAGATTGAATGCTGCCATATGCAGCATTAATTGCATATGCAAATACAGCAGGCTTTGTTGTAGCATTCACTGGCATCCACTGTGAGCCCCGGGGCACAGGACTGGAACAGCATGCTTTTATTGAAGTAAAACAATGTAAATGAATCCAAAATTACTTTGGGGATATCTTCAGCAAATCCTTCCTTTACTTTGAACTAGTCAATTAGTCACCATTCAAAGTGTATAGCAGACCTGCCATTCTGTACCAGAAAATGTAAGACATCAAGAGCTGCTTCCAGTTGAAGAGAATTTTCTGCAAAACTCTTTTCTGAAAGATGACACCAAGTTGAAAAAGGTAGGATATATCACCAGCTGGTTTTCTTCATGATAGGCAAATTATAATCCCCCCAACACCTGCTGGGTTTATTTCTGGTATTCTGGTCCAAGAGATTGTCTGGAGCAGCAGAGCAGATAAGGTCTTGGTCTGTTGTCTTCAGTAGCTCTGGAGATTTGTCAAGGAGCGAAAAAAAAGGGACCACTGGGTTGGACTGGAGGAGTCCCAGGGCTCTGCCACAGAAGCTGACAGGGAAACCTGTCCTCAGGGACACACCAGGCACAGCAGTTTGGCTGTGTCACCCTAAGCAATGAGTGACAGACCTGAGGTGCAGCTTTTGCACATGGGCCTGTGTCCAGAGCAGTTCTGCAGCTGTAGAGAAGAGCTTGCACAGACATCTGCAGTGTCAAAGGTGTGAGCAGAAGGAAAACCTCAGGCAAGACCTGCAGGCACCAGAAGACCAGTTAGGAGGAAGTTGACTGGAAATGTGAAGAGACTGAAAGAACTTTTGAGGAGGTTTGAAGGGAAATGAAATGTGGCAGGAACTGGAAGTACCATGAGATTCTGGGGATTGTGAGGGAAAGTGGGTAAATGATGATGAAGAAGAAAATGAAGTGACCTTGAGTTAAGCTGAGAAGGTTAATTCAAAAGCACAGGTGTGATATTTTGGCTGGAAATGATATATCCTAGCACAACAGCTGGGACTAGTTCTGTAGTGATGCATTTGTGCTACAGAGAAAACCCTTCTAAATAGAGAAGGTCATACCAAAGAAGTACCAACCTCTCTACTCTGCTGGAATCAATTTGCAGTATTTGTGGAACTAACTTGCTGGCCAAAGGGGCAAAATAATAAATGGCCTATTTTAAGCATTTAAGAAGCTTGTAATGGTTTCAGCTTTACAGTTCTGCTAATTTATGAGGAAGGATGAGATGTGGGTTCAGTGGTAATTGGTGACAGCTCTTCACTTCAAATGTTTCCTGTTAAGCATTGCAGCAAAATTATACAGGAGCACAAACAGCGTGTATGATTTAGATCTATATGTTACTACATCATTCTTAGAGCATTTTCTTTTGTTTATTAACACTCAAAACTGAAAGTGTTCTTTCTGCCCAACTATATAATTTAATTGCTTCTTCAAACCCCAAGACACTGCAGTAGTTTAGAGCTAACATCCTTTGTAAATCCTGTCACTCATTCCACTCACAAAGAACTGACAGGCTTGATATGTTAGAAATAAAGTTGGGCAACGTCCATTTTGAAAACCCTTATGTCATGTTTGTCTTGTAAAAATGAAGAGCTGTGTTTTCAGACAAAGGAACTACCTTTCAAGGTGGGTTATTTTTGGACTGTCTGTCTCGAGATACTTCAGAGCTGCATTTCAGAGGCAAGGAGAGCACCCACCCCGAGATGCTTGTTGCTGTGAAAGCTGCACTGCAACGAAGGGTTGTGCTTGCAGCTTCTGGCTTCCACTGCAGACGTGTAGATGCACAGCTGGGACCAGGGGAGAAAAAAGCCTGCATAACTCACCAGGTTTCCCTGGCATTAGGTGTTCCTGGAGCTCCAAGGATCAGGGGCAGAGGAGGAGGTGGATTGAGGTTTTAAATGGCCCAGATCTTGCCAGTAGGTAAACTGGAGGCAGTATCAATGTAGGTATCTAGAAGAAGGAACCCTCAGGTAGGATGATCTGTGTCCTGGATCTGGCCAGGACAGGGTTAATATTTGCAGTAGCCAGGAGGGGCATTGCCAGGACCCAGAGGTTTCTTAGGCCTCAGTTTCTTAGAATAGTCTGAGACAATTCTAAAAATATTACAAGATATGACCTGTAATTAATAGAAATAATGTATGTCTTTCAAAATATCAGTGAAGCCTAAACACTAAACAGACTGACTGTGAAAATGCTCTTCAGGAGCTTCTGTCCTTCCTGAGCAGGTGTGGCAGGAGAGCTCTGAAACTGCAGTGAGGAAGCTGCAATTTATAGACTTCCATGATACCTCAGTCCTTAGAGAACAGGGAAGGAAATAAATGATCCTGACTGAACTGGTGTTACTGGACATGGTGCTGCTCTGCCCACCCCACCCCAGTCCCTCCCTGGCCTTGTCCCGTTGCTGAGCGTGTCAGGGGGGAGGTTTGCTCAGCACTGTCACTGTCAGTGAAACCTGAATATTAGCTGGAGGGTCCCAATGCTTTTACAGATCTGGATAGAATTAGGCAGATAGTTTTTGGCTAGAAAATTGAATGGGTAGTTTTTGAAAATATTAAAGAAATTTGTGACGGCTTTGGAAGAATTTGGAAAATACATTTCTCTTAAATACTTACAGCACTGTTCTTTTAAAAAATACCAAAAAAGATGCAAACAAACCAAACAAAAACAACCCAAACCACTTCTTTTTTTACTCAAGCCAAGGGGTTTAGATTTACCCCTAGCAAACTCAGAAGTTTTGCATTTCAGCTGTGTCATGGTTTAACCCCAGCCAGCAGCCAAGTCCCACACAGCCTCTCACTCACTCCCCCAGCAGCAGGATCAGAGGGAGAATCAGAAGGTAAAAGTTGGAAAACTTCTGGGTTTAGATAAAGACAGTTTAATAGGGAAAGCAAAAACTGCACACACAAGCAAAGCAAAACAAGGAATTAATTCCCTGTTTCCCAGGAGCAGGCAGGTGTTCAGCACCTCCAAGAGAGCGGGGCCCCATCCCACAGAACAGTGACTTGGAAATCCAAACACCATCACTCCAATCATCCCCCACCTTCCTCCTTCTACCCCTCACTTTCTATACTGAGCATGATCATATAATCAGGAGTATCCCTTTGGTCATTTGGGTCACCTGTGCAGGCTGTGTCTCCTCTTCACTTCCCATGCACCCCCAACCTCCCTGCCAGTGTGGGAGTATGGAAACCAGAAAAGGCTCAGTGTAAGCAATAACACCTCTATATTATCAACCCTGTTTTCAGCACAAATCCAAAATGTAGCCCCAACCCACCCACTATGAAGACAATTAATTCTACCCCAAGCACAAACTGTTAAAACACAAAATCAGTGTCCTGCTTAGTCCTGAGAGTCTCTGCCAGTTTGGTTCACCTGAGCCTCTCACAGTTTGCTCTCTCAGAGGCAAGGGGACTCGTGTTTTCAGGGTGCCCATGGACCACATCCCCTCCTACAGAAGTGATGGAGCAGGGCTGTGGAGGACACACTCTGTCCCAGTGCTGTGTTCTGTCTGAGCACTTTCCCACACCTGGAACTGGATCTCTTTTCCCTGTGAGCCAGGGTCAGACTGCTGAGGAATGGGCATTTACCAGTGAACTCACTCCATGGGCGAGGATGCCCAGCTGCTGCCCACACAGACATTGCTGCTGCCACTCCTGTGAGCAGGCAGAGCAAGGAGGGCTCCTGCTGAAGGATCACAGGGCATGTTTCCAGACAGGAATGTTCCTGTAATGCTGCATGTCATAAAACTAGTTGGAGGTGCTGCTCTCCACCTTTGCTGCAGGCTCTGCCATCGACCTTTCTTTTGGCTCCCAGAGCCCGTTGAGGGCAGCAGCAGAGCCTCCTCTGACCACTCCAGTGCTCTGTGGTGTGACAGGCATTTCCCACCCTCCCCAGTTTATAGTCCTGGCAATGTTTGTTGTTTGTGTAGGGAAGTTGAGCCCACTCAGTACAAGCAGAATTATTCAAATGCTAAGGTACAGTCTGCTGCCTGGGTATTTCCACGTGCTGATTCATGAGGAAGATTTGAAGGAGAGCAGCAGGCATGCCTGGTGCTTCCTGATGGGAAGAGCCTGGAAAGGCAAATGCTTGTCTTCAGGGATTGATTGTGCTTTTTTGAGTGTCCTGTGACAGGAGCCAGAGGGAACAGCAGTGCAGCAGTATCTAAATAGGTGTCAGCCACATAGGAAAGCATTTGTTTGCTTTCCATTGCCATCAGAGTATGAGCCACTCTCTGTTTCTGGAAATCATCATTCTGAATATTTGTATAAGGAGACTGTTGCCCCTCTTCTTCTCTTTGCCAATCTTAAATACACTTTCCTTACTTCAAAGGCTTTTGTATGTTGGTGTTCATCATAAGCATCACACAAAATAATGTTAAATTCATGATACAATGCTGGAAGGAAAATGCAGTTTCAGTTATTCCAAATGAATTCCCAAATTTCCTGATGAAAAATTTGCCACTGATTTCCTCAAAAGCAAGATACTTTTCAAAACATACCTTAGCTTTTAACCAAAGGAGTTGTGCTTGAAAACTGTGTCGTGATACATCCAACCCCTTGGGATAATTTCCAACTGATCAATCAGTGATTCCATGTGAACCATGTTTGTGTCTTTGGCTTGAAAAGGGATGTGAAGACTGAGAGCTGCTGAGAGGGTGGGATCTGGTTTATACAGAAAGCCCAACACCAGCTTCTAAATCAAATACATGTGAGGTCAGGGTGGGATTCCACAGCAAGCTCCCAGGATTGCTCTCATTACCGAGTTTTAAGTGAAAATGTTTGCTCTTCTAACAAGTTTAACTTACAGAAAATTGTGGTGTTAAAGATTTTTGCTCTTAAAAAATATGGGACAGACTACATAATTCTATTCAGTTATTCTTTATCCCTGAGACAAGTCCTAGTTTGGGGAAGTACATACTGCCAGCATAGACCTGTAAAATCCACTTGGTGAAACATAGTGAAAGCCTGGCTTAAATGTACTTTAATAGTGTGTCTAAAGCATATGTTGGCTTTAATGTTGATTTTCTTCAAGCTCTGGTGCCTGTCATCCCTTCTAATAGTAAAGTAAATTACTTATTAGTTTAAGAATTAATATAAACAAACAAATTGTTCTTGCAATAAAATTGATTACAGCTACTCATCTTGCCAAAATCTGTAATACATGCAGTGCTGTGACAAAATATGGTCTCAAGTGAGGGGAAAAAAAAGTCTAAAAGCTTGGATTTTAGACCTGATGTTTTGTTTAGTCAAGTGTGAAATTTGTGTAGCATAAACATAAAAGGTGGGATTTTGAAAGCAGACAAGGGAATTCATCCATGGCAGTTCCATATATTTTAATGAGCTGGTAACTAAACCCTAACTCTCACTGGCTTGGCAGGGTTTACTCTCTGTGTGAGGGTACTCTGAGGATTTTGTATGTGCCCACAATAAGCACCATAAATTAATGCTGGTTGGAAGGGGGCTCCTTGGCTGTATTTAATGCAAAACTTGAGTCATTTGGTTGGATTCTTTTTTCAGTCTGTGTGGTTTGGTTTTCTTTGGTGCTACAGCAAGTACTTTGAAAGCAATGCTGCTTGTAAAACCCGTGGGGAATGCGTCAGTCACACACCTCTGCTATCACTGCCTTTCAGCTGGGGATGGGGGCTCCTCCTGAAATTTGAAGGAGAAATGGCAATGCTGCAGCCCCCAGCCTGGGAGCACTGCACTCTCCCCTCCTGCTCTGCAGGACTCCAGGGAGTCTGGAACAATTTCACAGTTTGATCCTTCCAAAGTAGAAGGAATTATAATTTGTAGAATGCTGTCCCTTATTTTTAGAAACAAGTATCTAATAGACCATCTCCATAAATTACTATCGCCCACGAGCCAAAGAAACAAGCCATTTGTAGAGCAGAAAACACACAGATGCCTCTTTTTGGATCCAAGTTTTCTAACAGCCCAATTTGTAAACAAGATTTCTGTGTATTCACACAGCCATAGTATTTTGGCTCACAGGGAACGGAGTAACCAAGCTATGAATCGTTTCTCACGCCTTCATGCTTCATTTCCAGAGAAAGAACCGTGGCTGAGTGGCTTGAGGGGGAGGAGCTGCTCAGGCACAGCAGTGTTCCAGCACTGCCCTGGGTCTGGGTGCAGTCCTGCTGTGAACACGGGTGGTTTCTGCAGATAACAAATCTAAACAGGACATAAAAAGTTGTGCACGTAGTAGCAGAGCCTCCTGAGTGAAGGTTCCACGTGAGCAGAGATGCTGTAAGTGTGTGTGTGCTCCCCTCACATGGTTAAAAGGAACTAATGCCAATCTGACTCCCCCTATGGGGGTTTTGCAAACTCTGTCCAGGAATGTCTGTGTCTCAAAGTGTGTGATCCACACACAATTGCATAGACAGATTCAGCTGCTGTGTAATGATTGCAGCTTAGGATAACTGTGCATCTATTAATATAATATATTGTCATTAGGTGCTGTTATAGTAAGATGCCTTCTCCCCTGTGCTCTCTGTGTTTCAGGGCTGAACTAGGATCAAGAGGGAAGCATTGCCCTGGGGTTTAAAGTGTGGAATTGGTGTTGGATTTTTTCATTTGAAATATTTATACATCAGAATGGTCAAACTCATTTATAAATTTGACACCTTTAAATAACAAGTTTTAGCAAAAAATAAATTACTGAAGTGACATATAAGAGAAACACTTGATTTGAGCCTGTTTTAGAAGTTAAGGTAGTTCACAGAATAGTAAAAGTTGAGTCTCAGCAGGTGCAAAGGAAACCATGAACTAGACTTGGGGAGCCCAAAGAAGAAACTCTTTTCCCAACTGGGCTGGTTTAGGGATAAAATTCCTTCTTTAGGAAGTGAGATTTGAGTGTGTGTTCCCCTTTCCCAGGAGAATGCATCTCCCCCCAAGATGTACTCTGGTCCAGATCCCTTTCAGTGTTGCTGGTTGGGTTCATCATGTAATAGAGATGGTTTCAATATTCACAAAGCCTGAGAGCAAATGGTGTGTTCTGGCAAGAGGACTCCAAGGATTACTCGGATTTAGAGACCNAGAGATGGTTTCAATATTCACAAAACCTGAGAGCAAATGGTGTCTTCAAGGATAACTCGGATTTAGAGACTTGAGGCACAGGAAAGCAGTTTAAACTTGGGTTTGTGTGCTCTTGATGAACACCAGGATTTCTGGTTCCCAGACTCTGAGGATGAATTCCAGGAAAGGCTTCATGGCAAGGAATGCCTGTTGTAGGGAGGTCCCTGTGTTACAGGGTCAGTGCCTTTCCCACCACCCTCCTGCTGCCTACACCATTCCAAAGCCCCTCAGAGGGACCTGTCTCCCTGTGCTGTGGAAAACCTGGCCCATGCTTAGGCTGGGAGTTCCTCTAGGTACCAGCTTACTGAATTTAAGCTGTGCTTAATCCTGCTCTTGCCATCAGTCAACTGATGTTTAAAAATTCTTCGCATTGGGATTTTGTTGCCATTTGAGCTCTTTTACACGAAAGCCTGTGATTACAGAATGATAATGTTTTGACACAGGGATAAAAGCCAGGAAATTCACCATCACTGGTGGTGTTTCTCTTGCCTTCACTGCATGACAGTTCTTGTGTAGGCAGTAATTGAGTAGAAATGACAATAACAATTTCCTTATAACTTTCTGCTTCAGTACACATTTTAGCATTCCTTCAAGGAAAAACATCCATTAAGAGCAAATATTTGTATGTGAGTGATATGCATTAAAAATTCATACAGCTTGGAGAATCTGTTGCAAATATCAACAACAATATAGCTAAGACTGGGGTTTTTAATTTCCCTTGCAGGTTTTGCAGTAAAAAAGTATAATGAGTCCTTTCTCTCTTCTTCCCTAGTTTTATGATTTCCCTGTTACAATAGTTAGTCAGAATACTGAAGTTTAGATAATGTTCTTTACACAATTACTATCAATTGGTTAAATAGGCTGTTTTGGCATTGAATTTTTCCCCAAAAGCTGTTGAGTTTTTGCCTATGGCTCATTACTGTTTGTGGTTAGCTAGGTGGGAAAAGAAATGGAAAATGCTGATTTATGTTTCGTGAATGACAGCTCCCTATTTTTGGTTGCTCCATATCTGTGGTTTAAAGCCTAGTTCATTAATTAATAAGTAGAATTCCTTGCATCTTTGATCATTGATACTATCACACAGAATACTGAATATTTAAAAGTAGTTTCCAGTTAATCTCTAGCACATGTGCTGTATCAGAAGTCAAAGAATCACTTTAAAAGAGCTATGCTCAGTGAATAAATATAAAAGATGCTCCCTTTCCTGTCTGGAGTGAATGTATCTTGGTGAAAGTGATAGGTTTAACAGTGATTTGGATTGATCAAATGTCAGGAAAGTCTCCTAAAATATCTGCTGAAGAAATTCAAACAAAATTGTTTTTAAAAATTACCCATGTAAAGAGCTAGACCTGGAAAGGAATAACCTGGTTTTCTGAAGTCCTGGACTTTTCAGAAGTTTTATGGATTTCATTACCTCTTAAAGTCAAGTTATTTCATTAACACAACTAATTTTGACCTACAATTAAGGGGAGAAAATTCCCTCAAAGTAAACAAACAAAATTAAAAAAAAAAAAATCAACTCCAGCCTTCAACACCACACAGTGCCAGCTCCTTCTAGTTTGTTGGTGGTTTGTGAGGATCTGCTGAATATGGAAACTGCTCATGTAGGTGTTGGTTCCCAGCCTGTCAGCATCAGCACTTTTTCCCAGTTGGTGCATAGCAGGACAGCAGGTATCACCTCCTGAGTGATCCTATGGGGTCTGCAGGGATCCCTGCCCTGAGTGATCCTATGGGGGCTGCAGGGATCCCATCCTGAGTGATCCTGTGGGGGCTGCAGGGATCCCACCTGAGTGATCCTATGGGGGCTGCAGGGA
>VYXB01002182.1:313300-327615 GCA_013397135.1 Pachyramphus minor | reverse complement strand
CCTGAGTGATCCTATGGGGGTCTCCAGGGATCCCTGCCCTGAGTGATCTATGGGGGCTGCAGGGATCCCTGCCCTGAGTGATCCTATGGGGGCTGCAGGGATCCCTGCCCTGAGTGATCCTGTGGAGGGGTCTCCAGGGCCCCCACCCCGGGTGCCTGTCAGTGGCTGCCCCAGCTCCTCTCCCCAGCTCCAGCTGCTGCCAGCAGAGCTGTGCTCGTTTCCAATGAGCAGTAACTCCATGAGCAATAACCCCCTTAACTCAACCCACCTGTCTGTGGTTTGTTTGCAGCTGTTTCCATTAAACCTGAGTGATATATTCCAGGTTAATAAAGACCTGAGCTGTGGCATGTCTAGATGTGTGTTCTAGGGGTACATGTGTTCCTCTGCTAAATGCTGGCTAGTATTGCTAATATTGTTAGTCTGACTTTTGAGATTCATTCTCTGTGCAGCATTTCTGCTTGGAAAAAAATGCATTTGAGTGAAACAGGGCTGGATACCTGGTGAGAATGCCCACTGCCCTGAATGGCTTAGAGGAATGCTGAGATGCAGTAGAGCTGTTTCAGGTATGCTTGTCTTGTGTTTTGTTTTTGTTTTTTTCTTCAGATAAGGCGATTTATTCACTAGTCTATTTATCCAGATGCCTTCAAGCTAAAGATTTTAATGTGTGAGTTTCAGACTTTTTTGTTTTTTGAAGAATATTGAGTGCTTCTGAAACCTTTTTTTGTAAATTACTTTTTCTTTTTTGATTATTTAGTTGTAAATAGACTTGCTAATTGTTTCAGTCTGGCAAAATTTTAGGTTGCATGCTAGGGAGCTTTTGTAGCTGCACAGGTGGGTCAGGCTTGCAGAGAGCAGGAGATCTCTGGAGCTGAATTAAATGCATTGTTTGGTTCTGGTTCCCTACTAGACTTCAATCTGGCATGAAATCCTGGGGGACATTACTTTAGAATAAAGACTGGTTGTCTAAGTCTGTAGATTGTAGACTTGCACGTCTTAAATACTGAGTTTTTGATTGAAACAGTTCTCAATTCTCAAGGGAATCCAGAGGGCCTCAAATGACCAGCTTGTAAATGTATCAATAATAAGAAATCTGTGTTTCTATTCTTTTGGTGGAGGCAGATGAGCTGTGCCAAGGACTCAGATGTAGTTTATGAGCTGCTGTCCTGGGAGATACAGGGGACAGGAGTGGAGCTTGGCAGAGGCTCTGGAAGTAACAAACTTTAGGAGAGGCTGAGATTTCCTATTTCAGTTGTATTTCAGTATCTTGCAGGTTGTTGTTTTTCCCAGTATACAAAAATGAAGATTGAAAGGGGGCAATCAGGTTCAAGAAATCAGAACCTGGTTCAAAGCTTCTTATTCCTGTGGATAAAGCTGAATTTTGTCAGTGTGAGACTACTGTGTTTAGTAAATTGAATTCTGTGGGGCCAGTGTGCACTTGGTGGAGGAAGAAATATTCAGGCTTGCTTTTTCCTCTACTTATTCTTCCCTTGCAAAGTCCAGCAGCCAAGATAATAAAGGTGTTAATTGCATCCTAACAAATCTCTAGCACATGTGCTAACAAAAGCAAACACTAATATAAAGCAAATGCCAGTATCTACTCCAGATATGTTCTTTCTACCCTTTTTTCCTCCAAAGCAGGCCTGTTAGTGGCTGAGGAGGGAAGAAGAAATGAGCCTGAGGCCAAGAACAGATGCGGGGAGGTGAGGGACAGGACTGGCAGAAGCACCATGGAGCACATCACATGCTTGCCTGCAGAGAAGGGACAGGCAGGGAGCAGGAATGGCTTGTCCAGCTGGGGTAGACTCCTGGCTGTGCCTGGGTGTCCTGCCCTGCCCCAGGCACAAGGACAGAGCAGGGATGGCAGCTTCAGCTCCGAGCTCTGATGGTGGCTGTGTAGCAGGATGCCTTCATCCTGCATAACCCTCTCCACATTCCCTCTTCTTCCCCTGCTGGCAGGGAGTGCTGCTCATCCCATAACTGCCTTTACTTCTGAATACTCCTTGAGAGGCTGTCACGATTTCACCTGTGAAAAAAGACCAAATCTCCCATTTGTGTAATGATTCCCAAAGCAGACATTTCAACATCTGCGATTTTTTCCTCTTCTTGGAAAATATTTTTAACTTGTTCAGAGCTACTTTATTCATCAGCAACACTTGGCCACTACTAAAAATGACATGTGGCAGCTCCTTCAAAGAGAGTTTAGGATACAAAAATCTCTCTTACAGAGATGTTATGGTAATTTGAATGGGCAAAAAGTAGTTAAACACTTGGACCACCAGGATATGAGTTATATCAGGTTTTCCACCTGACTGTGGAAAATATATATCCTTTGGATGAGAGAAGTTGAGAGATGCCTTAGGTTTCTCCCACAATAGAGGAGAATGTCTTATTTTTCTGCTTGATCAATGGGGTGAATTGACTCTTCAAGGGACCTGATGCCGTGCAGGGGGCAGGAATGTGGGGACTGCAGGTGAGAAGGGAGGAAAGAGTCTGTGTTCTGGCAATGGTTGTTGGTGAATCTGTGAGTCCCACACTGGCTTAAAAGTGGGATTTATTCAAATCCAGTGTGAGGTGTAGATAGCAGTGTCAGTGCTTGCAATGAAAAGCTTTTTTGGTTTTCTATAGCACTGGGATAGAGAGAATTGGACCTACCTCTGAGTCTGCATCAGTGGCTCATTTGTCAAAGAGCAAGGGAAATAGTGAGTAATGGAAGTTTATGGAGAGTATTTTCTTCTCGACATGTTATCAGCACTAATGCGAAATACACTCAGAATGAGGGGAATGTGCCCCCTCGTGTGCTTAATGATCGAGTTCCTGAGTCCCTGCTGGGTCTCACACACTTTATGTGCTCTCTGAAATGTTTCTACACTGTAATTTAAAAAGGGGTAAATTATATTGCTGACCTTAGTTAATTGCTGTTGGGGAAGGGATGTCATAGCCAAGAGCAGACTGCATTGAAATGACCTGGGACTGACCTTCCCCTTGCTAAAAACAGCGCTACAGAATATTCTCATGTTATTGAAATACCATCACTCAGGATGCAATATTTGGAAAGCAGGTAATATTTGGTCAGATCACTGAATCTGGCTTTGGTGACACTTGTGTTATTGTGAAGGCATAGTAGCTTGTTGCTGCTGTGAAGTTTTAGCAGGAGCAGAATACAAACTCTTCTGCAGTTGTCTTTTCTGTGCCAAGCAAGGCTTTTTTCCTTTGAAAACTAAATAAAATGAGCAAAGCAGAAGTGAGGGTAGGGAGCATGGAAAATGATGGTGTTGTGTACATATTTCTTTTTCTGTTTTCTTTTAATTTGGGAAAACTATAGACCTTAAATATATGTTAGTCTTTTTCTGATCTCACTAGAGAACTGTGGAAGAGGAATTGAGGCAGATGGAATGTGATGCAGGTCTATGAGGGTTTCCAAGCTCTGTCCCATTCCTTAAGGCACCATTTTCTGTGACTCCACATACAGGTGGAGTGCATGTCATTGCACACAGGGCTGTTTGCTTTTCTGCTTCCAGGGCACAAAGCTCCCATTAAAAAAGGAGCCACATCACTTGAACCCTTCTTGGGCAGTGTGCAGGGACTCCAGCTGATGTTCCCAGCCCTCACAGATACTGAATGGCTTTGTGTTGTAATGCAGAGCTCCCAGAGGGAATTAGTGATGACATACAATGATCACTGAGAGAAATGTAACTGTTTATTTTTTGTAGTTGCTTCTTGTGCAAGCATCAGCTCTTTTTCTCCCTTGGAGCACAGAGGAAGAGCCCTTCTGTCCTCCCTCCTGGCAGCCCTGGGGGCTTGTGAGGGGAGAGCTGTGGGAGCCTGATGCTCATGTGGAGGCAGGTGTCTGTTAAATAGCACAGGGCTCATGGCACAGGGGTAAGAAAACCCTTGTGGGATGTACAGTAGGCTCCTCTTGGTAATGCATATGCTGTTGATCTTGTTAGAGACTTCTTTAACCACAGGCAGGATCTGGAGAGCATTTCAGCACCCAGAAAAGAAATCCTTGAGTACCCCTGATGCAGCACACAGTAGAGTAGGATGATCATGCTGAGCCAGGTGAATGGGAGAATTTTGACCAAGTGACTTCATAGCAAACTAAGTTTTCTCCCCTTCCCTGAAGCTCAGAAGGAAGTGTATGTAGTTCTCTATTACCACCAGCTCCTGTGGCTCTGCCATCTGGGCAAAGGCAATGATTTAACAAAAGCTGTGTGCAAGCTTCCAAGTTAACACTTGTTAAACCATTGCTGAATCATGGCACTTGAAATGTTACTGAAATTTTTTAAAAATCAGAAATTTATTTCTATTTCACCTACCCCAGCTGTTAAAATGGTGCATGTCTAAATCACAGAATGTGCTGAGCTGAAGGGACCCACAAGGATCATCCAGTCCAACCCCTGGCCCTGCACAGCCCCAGCCCCAAGAGTCCCACCCTGTGCCCCAGAGGATCAGCCAAACCCTCCTGGAGCTCTGGCAGCCTTGGGGCTGTGCCCACTGCCCTGGGGAGCCTGGGCAGTGCCAACCACCCTCTGGGGGAAGAACCTTTTGCTGAGATCCACCCTGACCCTGCCCTGACACAGCTCCAGCCCTTCCCTGGCTGCTGTCCCTGGTCCCCCCAGAGCAGAGCTCAGTCCTGCCCCTCCTCTGTCCCTGCCCAGGGAGTTGGAACTGCACTGAACTCTCCCCTCAGTCTCCTCTGCTCCAGCTGAACACACCAAGTGACTGTTTTCTTGCAGTGAAAGATGTCTTGGAACATTGTTTGAAAATATTGTGAGATTACAAGTCTGGTCTAAAAACTTATTCTATAAACTCTTGAGCATTTGAGCTCTTATTAGAAAAAGAGAGAACTCTGAATATTCAGAAAGTTGCCAATCAGAGTCATTTTTAGTTACCTTGCCTTTCCAGAATGAAATGTTAGTAAGCCAGTTCCCATGAGTCTGTCATATATAAAATTGTTCGGTTGCTTGCATTGTGTGTACAGAGATCATGTTTTCAGCCTAGAAATGGACTTTGACAGCAATTTTTCTCTTGCTGATAATACTGTGAGTGGTGCTGATGGTGCAATGAAGGCACTCTGCTCCAGGAGGGACCTCAAGGGGAGCACCCACCCTGAAGGAGTGAGCTGGAGAAATCCCTTAGAAAAGCTGGAGGTGGCCCATATGCACTTTCCCTGCTTGCCACTGAAGAGGAGGACAGATATCTAGGATGGACAAAGGCACCTTGGAAAGAGCAGACAGTTATGGAAAGGAGCTGCTGCACAGGACTGACCCTGGCTTGGCCAAAGTTGAGCTGATTTTGGAGGATGTTCTAAAGAAACTGTTGCTGCAAGGGGGGGTTTGGGCTATAGGGGCCATGTGAGTTGGTTCTGCCAGCAGTGAGCACAGCTAGTGCTGGGCTGCACAGCCCCAGTGCACAGCAGCCCTGGGAGGGCAAGGCCAGTCTGTGCTTTCAGAGCATTTAAAACCTGCATTGCTGTAGTCACTTCTGACAGGAAATGCAGAATAAAGTGTCATCTTCAGAGTTTGCTTTCAAGTAGGGTTCCATTCCACTGATTAAAAGAATTCCTGGGGAAACCTCAGCTTACAGACAGGCATCAGGCTGTAAAACTGCAAGCGGGGTGGTGGAAAGAGTGATAAGGGAAAAGGGCTGCTGTGATAAAATACAGTCTGTGGGAATGTATCTGTTAAAATCTCTTCTCTGAAAGGGGAGGAGAGGATTAGAGTTTTTGGGGAGAGAGGAGGTGAGGACTGGAAATCAGCAAATAGGGATTGAAATTGTTCTAACTTCTGGGAAGACTGACATTTTCTTGGTTAGGAGGATTTGCTTGTGTCTTGATGGAGAGAAGACAGAATAAATGTTCTTGAGAGGCCAAGGAGCTTCATAAACAGGAGGATGAGTCTGTGTCTGTGTGTTTGCAGGCTGTGTCAGACAGGTGGCATGTAGATACCTGGCAGAAATACCGTGTAATGGTAGGTGACCAGTGTGATATGCAAGTTAATGTATGGATGAGAACAGAAGAGGGGTGTGATTTCAGTGTCCAGGCTGTGTGCTGGAGAGGATGTGTGTATATATATATATTTTTTTTTTAAAGTAAGAGTACTTAGAACTGTGGTGGACCCCAGATGCACTGAAGTTCATAAATTCTGGTAGAACTTTCATTTTTGCTGGCCCAGGTCACAGAATGTTCTGAGTTGGAAGTGTAACTCTTAACTGAATGGCCCATCCAGGGATCAAACCCACAACCTTGGTGTTATTAGCAACAGGCTCCAACCAACTGAGCTCATCTCAGGTCATGAGATGAAATGTTCATGTACTTTCTTAGGAGACTTCAGTGCCCTAAAGAGAGTGGTGTTATTTTGGGATATGAGAGAGGTTTTAACTTTTCCTGGAGAACTAACCTGTGTTCTGGCTCAGTCTCAGGAACCCTTGCCTGGAAGCCTGGCAGCAGAATGGACCCATGTGTTTTCCTCCTCGAGGCTCCAAGGGCCAGCTTATGTTTCTGGGCCTGGGGTGGGTCAGGCCTGGGCTTGGTTTGTGTCCAAAATGCTGTTCTGATGGACACGACCTCAGCATGGGGCTGAATTTCTAAAATTCTTTGGGGGTTGTTTGTTTCATTAAGGTTTTGTTCTAGAGTCACATTTTACATGTTTTAATAGAGCAACTTGCAATTTTATTTACTCAACAAGGTGCTTCACTTATTAGAGCCCCTGGCAAGTTTAAACAAAATGCATGGTTAGGTGAGAGTATTTACCATTTCCTGTCTACAAAGTGCTTTACAATCCAGATAGATCTTTGAGTTGTTTGTATTAAATTATAATTATACTTGAATTATACTTTACAAGAGTATACTCTTGCAAATGCATGCTTTACAATTACACTTTACATTATTATACTTAAATTATACTTGACAAGATCATGAGAATTGAAAGGAATACATGATTTCACTCATAAGCAAATTAATTACTGAATTCACTGTTTAATTAAAACAAAGTAACTAGATGTTGCAGAGAACAGCTGACTGAAGAAACTCTCAATCCATTGTGTTTACAGAAAAGTGGGTTGCACCAGGGGCAGGAAGAAGAGGTGCAGAAGCTGCTCTTTAAACCAGCAGCCTGCTCTGAGCACAGCACAGGAGGTCAGTTTGTTCTGCTCCCGGAGAATGTAGCAGGAGTTAAAGGCAGGGGAGCAAAGCAGTATGGACTGAGTTATAAATTTAGTTACATGGTTATTTATCTCTTGTCAAAGTAAAAATTAATTTGTTTAGGGGAAAAATTGTGTGGCAAAAATATATTTATTTTCTTCACTGTTTACTTAATCCTCAGAATCCCTTGCTTTTGTAAAATTAGCTGGGTATTATGTAAAACTGAGGAATTGGAGTAGAAAAAGAGCAAGTCCTTGCTGTTTCCATGTCTGCTCAAAGTCCTTTGTTGTCCCCCTTTTCTAGAGTGCCCAAACCTTGTCATTATTACATTATTTCCTCTCAGGTTAAACCACAGTGGTAATACAGCTGAAAGACAGAAAAGAGTCTTTATTAATGATGGCCAAACTGAACTGATTAATTTAGGTTAAAATAACACTGAGGATGGAATGACTTTGATTTTTACTGCGTTTCCAACTCAAATGGCTGCTGCTTGGGAATCAGGGAAATCCCTCTGGCATTCTGATTTCTTCTCTGTGCAATGTGCTGAAACAGTTAAAAGCAAATTGTACACATTTTGTTCAGCCCAACAGTCTGGAGGTTTAAAAGATAAGAGGTGTTTCTCAGCATAAATGAACTGTGAAATGTATTTAAGAATGAAGCTTTTGATGAGAATTTGCATAAAAAATCCACCCAAATTTCCATT
Source organism: Pachyramphus minor (assembly GCA_013397135.1). Classification (NCBI taxonomy): domain Eukaryota; kingdom Metazoa; phylum Chordata; class Aves; order Passeriformes; family Tyrannidae; genus Pachyramphus; species Pachyramphus minor. The sequence continues at coordinate 319,771 of VYXB01002182.1, read as the reverse complement.
TTAAGGTTTATCCCAATGTTTATTCCTGCAGGGAAGTAAGTCTTATCCTCTGAATTTCAGACTATTGTACTGAACACATTTTTTTAGAAGGTATTTTAATGACAATTGACATGTGAACCCTCCCCTAAAACTGTGTGAGGGGAAATCCTCTATTCTTAAGTTTTCCTTGCTGAGGTATAATAACCCTTGAACATTTTAGACCAAATGCCCTTCCAGACTTACACAAGGCTTTGGCTCCCAGATGGTTGGTCTGAGCTAAGAAAAGCTTTCCTGCAGATGGCATTGCAGACACTGCACTGGAGCCATCACCAGGCACATTTCTTTCTTGCTTCCTCAGGGGGTGATAAGTTCTCCTTGGTGCCAGAGGTGAGTGTAGCAGTAGAATCCCCTTCCTAGCCCAGGTGCACATGACACAGGAACTGTGAGCAGATACACAGCTCACTGCTGCCTACATGTGTTTGCAGGAGTTCCTGAAAAGTACTTCTAGTAAGTGTGTGAAATAAGAGATATCAGGAAATGAAGTGAAATTCTGGTAAGTTATGTGCAAACATAACCAAACCCAGTTTTCTTGAAGTGCTGATTGATAAAGTTCAACTGACATCGGGGCACAAAATGTAACTTGTCAGGTCTAATACCTTTCACAAGCACTAGTGACATTTAACTGTAATATAAAATGAGATAATTCAGCTTTCACAAACATACAGTAGAACTCTTCTGAATGAACATATACATTGTCAGGAATCCTTTGAAAAATACCCATTTTGTGGATTACATTTTGCATCTCTCTGTGTCTGTACAGAGAAGAATTTGTACTGCACTCGTTACACTTCTTGCAAGTGCTCTAATGATAGAAGTCAGCACTTCCTCCTGACTTCTTGAACTGAAGGCATATCTCCCTTCTTGTGCTAAAGAGCTGCTGAACAGGTTACAGATTTTTCCATCTCTAGAGTAGCCAGAAAAATAGAGGTACCCTTGGGAGGAAGCACTATTCTGTCCTATGGAAGGAAAGATCTTTTGCAGACCTGTGCCCATAAGTCACCATCTGTCTCCACCAGTGAGGAGAATCTTACATCTGCATTTCAGCATGCTTCAGTTAATTTTTTTGCTGGGAGTGCTGCTGTAAATAAGAATTCCTGTGTTAGGGATGCAGGGAATGTTTTCAAGATGGTGATTTCTCAGGCTGACAGAGCTGGAAAGGGATTAGGGTGTCTGTCAGTGAGTGAAATGTTGAGCTGCTCTCAAACTTCTGCTGAACAGATAGATGTGATTGAAGAGGGACTTATGTATAATTTCTGACTGGGGTGGGAGTGGAGGACTGGGAAGGGTGGGGGAAGAAGGGGGAACAGATTGGTATGTTGTCTGTGGGATTGCTTTTCCTATCTGGGAACAAACAGGTTGCCTTCCTGAGCAGCCTCTGCTTTTAATTTTTGCAGCCCTGGCACGAAGGTCAGGTGGGAGGAGAGGAGAATGAGGGGGAAAGCTGGGCTTGCTGCTGCTTCCACCAGGGGGATGGTTTGGGGGCCCTAGAGTCAGTCCTTACCTACTGGGTACCTTCCTCTGCTCCCTTGAGCCCTGAGGGGAAGGAGGCAGCAGTGGCTGGTACTTACTAGATTAGAGCAGTGCCCTGCTTTTAATTACACTTGTCTTCACCCCCCACTGGCCATTATTGTCTCATTTGGGTTTTTGTGCCTTTCTTGTGGCAAACTGAAGCCCATTTTCATTTAGTGGCAGTTTTGGCAAAATTTCTGTACAATGGGAAGATCAGTCCAAGAGTAATGAGGTTTTTTGAATCAATAAGTGGTTGTGAGAATTGATGTTTGAGCTGCCTGGGGGCAGAGGTGACTTGTCCAGTGTACTTGTGTGGTGAACAGGCAAACTGGGAGCAATACCTGTATCTGGATATTTGGATCAGTCTTTCTTTTCTCATTTTGTCTCTCATTTATTTTTCCTTCAGCAAAACCCAACTGAACCTTTTAAATCCAATCCTATTAGGAACTCCAATTAGCACCACAACTTGCAGGGCACTATTATCATGTTGACTTTTAAACATGCTACCATATGTTTTTCCTCAGCCCTAACTGTTACAGAATAATTAGTTGAACATGTTGAAGCAGAACACTTTCCTTAAAAAATAAGCTCTTTAAAATATTGTGTATTTATTCGCTGCTTATGTGATGTGGTAAGAAAAAAGGATAAAACAGCTATTCAGACTTAACAGGTGAGCTTAACATTGACTTCTTTGTAGCTGTCCTCCATGAGTGGAACAGATTGTCTTGTGTAAGGAAGTGCATGTTGACTAATAAAACTAGCTGAAGGACTCCAGAATTGAGCCTCCTTGCTCAAAGGACTGGCCACAGCTGTCAGGGATCTCTGAAGGTTTGTGTAATTGCTTCTTATGGTTGTTTTCTATTTAATTAAACCATCATTCTTCTAGTAAATACCAGTTTTATTTGGTTTTTAATTAGAGAGAGAACTGATGCTGTGCATTGCTGAGCACTCAGAGAATACCAAGTGAATAATAAAGAACTGTATGAACAGACTGTCAAATCTTGTTAATGTACCTTCATTCCCCCCTTCCCCACATTTCATTCCTACGCTTGGGTTTTGCCATGCTGTAGTTGTCATGGTTATTGTGTCCATTAAAACTGCTGTGACAAAACAGGTAAGCAACAAGTGTCATCTAAAACGCCCTGTAAAATAGGGGTTGGGAGGAATATACTGAATTTGGGGGTGGTGGAGTGGGGGGAAAGGTCCTTTCTTCAGGAGTGGACCCAATTGCCTTGCAGAGCTCAGGAAGCCCGAGGAGTGCAAGGGCAGTTCCATTCTGCCTCTGCAGCAGGGTGGGACTGAGGGCCCTGAGTCCTGGCAAGAGAGGAGCTGGCTTGCAGCCATTCCCGGGATCATCTGCACTTTGGAACACCAGAAGTATATATTTTGTCCTGCAATAGTTCCTTTTTGTGAGACAGGGGAATTTGTTCCCTTCTTAGGGGGGTAGAGAATAGAATGACCATAATGAATTGACAGAAACTTGAAACAGATTCCATTACATTGATGCTCATCAGCCAGAATCAGGGCTACCAAGCCTGTGCTTGTCTCTTGAGCCCCTTTTGCCCTTACAATTCACTCTCCCCATCCAAAGTGCCTGGATTGAGCCACAAATTTTAGCTTTTCTTGATGCTACAGGTGCATTGAGCAGTGTGAGTTAGGATGACTCAACAAAAAGTGTGGGAAGGGCCAGCAGCAAGAAAAGCCTTCATATGAGACTCAGGGATCTAAATGTAGGGGGGGGTGAGGAAATCTTAGTGCTCTGTCAAAATTTGTAGCTCTGAAGTATTAATTTTCTTTGATCTTTTTTTTTCATTGTTTTTGCTGTCCTTTCCAGTGAAGGGGTCTCTTCCCAGCCCCAAAACCCTGCTCAGGGATTTGGTTGTAGATGATAATGAAAAGTTGGTGGAGGGTTTTTTTAATTAGCTGAAGCAACACCATGCCAAATTTCAGAAAATTGTTGTCATTATACAATTATATAAACTATGTGGTTTTTCTGCCATTTTTTAAGTTTGGTTCATTTACTGAATCTGTACAGTGATAATTAATTTGATCTCAAGCCAAGGCCTTTTATTTAGTATTATTGGAATTCCTTAAAGTTAAGTATAGACAAATTCAGTATAAAACAGAAACTAAATTATTTGCTTTTGAATTGTGAATTATGAGAGGTTCTTTGGGAGATTTACATTGATTTTTATTTTCAAATAAGACATAGAAAGTTGATAACTATACAGACATCAAACTATTTCAAACTCCAACTTACTTAGAATGATTTTTGTATCCTTCCTATAACACTGCATCAAACTGTCTTATGAAGTTGAGTGCAGAAACATTTAATTTTAGAAAACCTCCATGATCTTTCCTGAGTATTTTATGAGTCTGAATAACAAGTGATTGTGCAAGGTAACTCAGTAAGTGTTGAAGTCAGTAGAAGGTTTCTTGTTGACTCCAGCATTTTTTTAGGACAAACACTGGATCAGGTTGATCTGAGGGATTGTGGGGTCTCTGTTCTTGGAAATAGCCCAAACCTGACTCTAAACTACCCTGCTGTTAACACCTCTCTAAGCAATGCCTTTCATCATCTTCCTAATATCAACTTCTGTGATACTGTGTAAGAGAAGACATTAATGTCTCAATCTTGCACTAAAAGAATGAGAAGGTGAAATTGCAAAATCAAGTATTTAACAGAGGAAAGAGAACCTAAAGTGAATGTTATATTTATCTTGGAATAAATCAGACTTTCCTGATATGTTCTGCTGAAATAAGTATAGGGATGACTTCAGGACTGTTCCAGCAGGGGGTAAAGGAAGTGTACAAACTTCTGTTATACTGTCTTAAACTTCTGTTATTTGCCCTCTCTGCATGTAATTAGCTCTTCTCTGTCTGCTTTCCCAGTTGGATGACAATATCAGCAAAGAGAATATCTTTGCTGGGTAGTGAGGTTCTTTGCAAAGACTTACCAGTGCCATCTTCAACAACAGGGCAGATTTATGTTTAGTGCTGTAAACCCTGGGAAGTCAGATGTAAGCTGAAGTGTAGGTGTGGTTTATGATCCTCTCAGAGTTACTGCACAAGATCTGAAAACCTGAAAATATATTGTATCTAAATAACAATACCTGCCTCCCTTGAAGGGGAACTGTATGTTACAGTTCCTCTCCAAAATGAAAGAATTACTTATGATCCAGCAGTAGGGTGATGAGTATCTCGAAAAAGACAATTAGTCTTGCCATAGTGAGTTGTCAGGTTTTTTTTCTTTTAGAATAGTGGAAAAATTGTGCCCTTCAATGGTCACTTGGAGCCCTGAGGTTTCCTTCTCAGTGTCATGTTACATGAGCCTGTGTACCCAGCAGGTACATCCAAATGCCCTAGAAAACATGGTTCTTCATCATTTCCTTCCCCAGCCAACACTGTAGCTACAATGTCAATTGTTAATGTAATCCAGACTTCCAAAAGCACATGGAATTTTCCTAATGTGTATCTAGTCATACTTAATTAGTCTTCCAAATACCCCACTGTCATAGGTTTGAAAAGAGATCTTGGATTTCTTTCCCAATGTCTGCCTCCTCCCCTGTTTCCTCTGGGAGGGAACTTGAAGATTGATAAAGGGCTCCTAGAGATGACACCAGTTTTGAGGTAATTGGAAATGCCAGCTCAGCAGTTCTTTGCAAAGTTGAGAAGGTCAAGCCTGAGGAAGACTTCTTACTTCATCCAAAGACCCCCAAAAGAAGACCCCAAGGGGGTGTTTTGAGGCAGAGTTATAGGGGTGATGTATGTTAATGATTCCCCTCCCACTGGTCAGGAATTTGCTGACACAGCTGCTGCATCTGTAACACAACTAATGGATATGTAACACAGCTGATGCAGATGTAACATGATATCCCATAAAAGGAGTGAACAAAGGTGATAGGTGTGGGTGACTGGCAGAATTACCCCCCTTGCACCCGGTGCTGTGAATAAACATACCTGCTTCAGTACTCTTTGGGGGTTTGTTTCCACAATTCAGTTGTAATCTTGTTAAACTAAGACACCCACTCTCTTGCATGGACTTGCAGAAACACGTGGTTTTTGTTTTCACCTGTGGTAAGTCCATATACCCTCATTTATGTCTTGTCTTGGGTTCAGTTTTCCCGCTGTGAATTTTGATGTTGTTTTTTCCCCTGCTCTAAAAGGACAGGAGTAGCTCTGTTACCTCTCTGTCTGGGCTTTGAAACAGCACTGTCTATCCCTTTGTTATTGGTATCCAGTTGTGGCTCTGGATGAAATCTTATCTAGCAGCAAAATGTAAGTGTAAAACTCTGAGAAAACAATTCTGTTTGTAAAGAAGGTGATGTTTCTGCTCTTTCAGAGGTATGAGGGGAAAGGATGTTAATGTGCTGTTGAAAACACCCTGCACAGAAGTCAGCCCTCTGCCATGTAGCCTTCCTCCCCAGCTTTGTGCAGCTCCAGCTGATTACCCATGGGAAGAAAAAAAACCAACCCAACTTAAATTCAAATAATTTTCCAGGTTTGCTTTGCAGTGAGCCTGGGTTTATTCCCTCTCAAACAAAGATATGCATAAAAAATCTGCACATCTGCACTGGAATTTGGGCAGGGTTAAACCACCTGATTCCTAGACAAGCCAAACTGTGTTTTTTGAACCACTGGAAGTATTTTATTTAATTTTTAAGATTCCCCATTCTCCTCTCTGTCGCATCATGCACAAATTAGTCCTTCAGAGAGTAATTTGAAAACAGAGACTGTGTGTGACAGGAAGATACAATGTGAAATGTGTGGTACTTCTGTTTTCAGTTCACTAGAAACTTGAAATCTCTGGTTACTAATAAAGCTTCAGGTCTCTGTTCTTTGGAGCAGACAATTTTCCAGTCAGGCATAATTACTGAGAAGAGCTCCTTGGATGGATCCATTAAATTTCCTTCCCTTTCCCTC